>JAJJMC010027464.1:9796393-9933963 GCA_023531435.1 Papaver californicum | reverse complement strand
GCGGGAACCCTAATCTTATCGAAGAGAAACTTCTGATGACTATTTGTACGTGATTTTAGGGATTTTGGGTACTTCTATTTGACCCAAAGACAAGAAGAGATCAAAACAAGATCAAACACATCAAGCAATAGTGATTCCTGCCGTGAAAAGTGCTTCAAAACCGAGTTGTAGCCGGAGAAGAAAAATATCACGCTGTGACATGTTCAAGGATGAATTCAAGTTGGATTGGGACTCTTATTTGAGTCCTTATCAATTAAGGAAGATCCCTAGGGTTAGTAGAGCCTATAAATAGCAAGAGAAGCCAAGAAAAATTAAGTGGAGAACCACCGGAAAAAGTATACAGACAACACCATTTTTCTGCTGCTGCTCACGTGAAGAAGAAGGTGAAGAACAAACAGCTCCAGCGAACTGTCGTTCATTATCGCTGGAACTGTCGCTATTTTTCAGCTGCTTCAACAGTTGTCTTCATCAGTTACACTTACATCAGTTGCTTATTTCTAGTTGCTTTTCTGCTACTGTAACACGCTGAACCACTTCACTGTAACGCTTATAAGCATATCAAATCAGATGTGTTACTTCCTTTTAGCCTTTGTAAACACTTTTTGAGTAATGAAAGATTATTTTGAGTGTGTTTTCTCTACAATGAGCTAATCATCATCACTGGGATGACAGAGGAAGCTTTTTCTCCAATAATTAAGTGGTATGTATTTAATTAATTTATTTATGCAATTTATTTATGATTAATTGCCTTGATTGAAAATTGATTTAAAAGATTTTTATTAAGCAATTGTGATTCCGTTAGATGGTGCATGCCTCAGATTAGGTCCCTAGATGCTCCATGCTTGTGTTATACAGTTGTTGTTTTGAAAATCTATTTTTTGGCAATGCTTTAGGATCAAATTAAAATGTTTTAATTGTATGATTAAAATTACTATCACTGATTTATTGGTTAAAAGTGGAATCCTGAATCCTAGTTCTTCCCCATATTTTTAAGTCATCTTGATTTTATTCTGTTTTGTTTTCTTTAATTACAATTAAGTCTATAATTAAACCTTCACAAGTCTGAGAATCGAACCTCTTTTTACCACTATATTTTATCACATCAGAGCCACTCAAGAAACAACAAAATTTTGAATGCAAATTTATATTCCAACAAAAGAAAACAAACTAAACTGCATTGGTCCTTGTAGGATGTACTATATGGGACACAAAGTGAAGAAAAATGGAAGAATGACCAACTTGATTAAGAGAGCATACATACACAATTATTAGCAGTAAATTGTCATCTTTTTTCCATAGTTCAATTATTGCATCTTCTCATAAATGCTCGCAATGCCAAATTTAATTTGTCGTTGTCCTACCCATTTGTCCCAACCTCCTTGGTTGTATCTTGCAAGGCATTTGTTTTTTATATCCTTATTTTTTAGTATCCCAATCATTTCTTCAACATGTGTGCAAAACTCTATTTTTTTAAATAAAATAATTTATATTCTTGTGAAAAATTAAAATGATAATTTTTATCATATTCTTAATATGTGTATAAAATCTTATTTTTTTCAACTAAAATGGAATAGAGAAAGTATAGCTTATCGAATTTTTCAGATTTTATTTTACATTAATACATATAACTAAACCGGTCACTTTCCAAACTTTCTTGTTATTTTCCAAGAAAAAAATCCCTTATTTTTTACACGTAGACACGGGGCATATCATTTCTTTGTTTTTAAGGAACTTTTTCAAAGTAGGGTTTTAGTACTCTCAATAAAAGAATCCAAAATTTTAAAAGCCTTTTGTCCCATGGATGTTTATCATTATTGGCAGAAATACTAGTTTTGCCAAGAGCTTATTCAACTCTGCATATCCTTCTCATTTCCTTTTGTTAATGTTACATCAAAATAAATAACAAACATACACTCAAAGTGATTTTTATACCCATTATCTTAAACAAGGAAGTGGATGTTTACGGTTTGTTGATGTTGCATGTGTTTTAGTTTTCTTTTGTACATTTAACACCATAAATAAGTAATATCTTTCATTATCATCTTATTGGATTTATGTTGTTTTTATTCTCCATTAATCAACTACTCCTTCCATTTCTAAAAAATAGGTGAGGTTTCCTTTTTCTGGTAATAGGTTGATTTCCTTAAATAAAAAGTAAAATATTATAACTTTACTATTTTGCCCATAATAAGGACCACATCTCTTTCCTTTAACAAGTTAGGGGACCATATATCTCTCCTGTTTTGTTCTTTAAAATATAGAAATGACCACTTTTTTTTTAAGGATAAATTAGGAAAAAACATGAAAAAAGAGTTCAAATCATTGGTTTTCTTATTTCTTGTGCAAATCAAACAAGCTTATTTTTTAAAAACAGAGGGAGTAATAATTTAAAAATGAACTACCCTTACATTAATATGACCCAAAATTGTGTGTTTTATGTAGTTGTGGCACGCAATTTGGGAGGATTGCAAGAACCCCATTACATGATGTTCATATTGATTTCACATTTCAACTTCCAAATCATGACTCGAACATCGTGAATAGTAACCCTGGATTATTTGACTTTCATCGCATAATAGCCAGGAGAAAGCAACTGGTGGCGATTGCTTTGGAGCAGATTTTTTTATTTGGAGATCAACACATTTTCTGATATATTGGCGTCTATTAATACAACAATGAATGATATGACATTTTTAATTTCTACTTCTATACCTTGGGAGAGCTTGTTGATCAAGAATACCTATTAACACTTCGTTTCCCCCCACGGAGATGGGGCGATATTGAATGGAGTTGTGTTATGTGGAGATGGCTGTGTGATTGAGGCTTTCATAACGATAATAAGGTAAAAAATTTATTAAAAATTAGATGAGTATCAGTCACACATTTTTCAAATTAATGTTTACCCATAATAAAACCTATAATAAGTGTTTACACACTTTTCTAGGCAATATTATATTTAATCTTGAATACAAAGATATTTTAGTCGTTTTTTTTTATCTTCCGACTTTAATCTTGTCGTAAAACCACCTATTTTTCTTCTACATTTATTATTCCGAACATGGAGAGAACTCAAGACAACAAAAAGAAAAAAAATCCTATAATATAAAACAAATCTTGGATAAGTTAGGCAAGATGGAGCGACCAAGATTTCACTACGCTAAAATAATTTGGAAAAACGGTGTTGTACACTGAAGTAACGTTTTCTGCAACTTATATAAATGTTGCTTAAATTAATTAAAGGGACGTTTAAATAAATTTGTTGAAATAAGAATTATTGTAACGGTTTGACTGAATTTAAGCAACATATATTTATGTTGCTAATAAAAAATTAGATTAGAAAAGATACATTTTTTAATTTAATGAATTTCCAAAATATTAATAAAAGTACAATTTTTAAATTTTTTATACACGCATATATAATTCTTATATACCATCTATTCTTGGTTAGTAATTTTACATACAAATAATATAACCAACAAATGAAGAAAACTCATCGCAAAATTAAGACCATTTCAGGTTTCAAATTTTTGAAGAATTTGAATATAAGATCTACATGTAATAAGAGTAAGCTGATCTGTGTCACTGTTCTGCTTGTCGATCGATTGAAAGGAGTGAACTCAAAACAGTCTAAGGAGAGACATTAAAACTGAAGTACCCAAAAATTCTAAGCTAGAGAATCATGAGACTGCATTGTTGAATTATTATTATTTATAAGATGGACATGTGATTCTAAAGCAAAATAAACTTTATCAAGCATCAAAATGTGGTTACAAGTACTCAAGTGAACTAAGTCAACTAACCCATATATGCGACATTTTATTGTGTGTTCTCACGTCATAAATCATCATTTTCCTCAAGACCTGTAGATAGTTCAATTACACTAAGAGCATTCCTCTGTAGTTTAACTTCAACGCCGTCAGTAAAAACCTATAAATACACAAAACGTAAATAATTATAGAAATAATCAAAGAACAGAAGAAACCTGAGATAAAATCGCATCCACTAAATGCAGTGATTAAATAAATAACCATGAAAAATGGAAAAGGTTCTAAGCTACTGTAGAAAGATAATGACAACCTTGACCCAATGAGGAAGCCAGTAGGTTTAGTGGTTATTTCTAGTACTTTTTGAAAATAAGGCAAACACAATAGAAAGGTATAAACTGTCAACATGTTTTCACTCAAGACCCGAGACTTGTAAAATTAAGGTTACTAATAGGTCAAGGTCTTGCTTGGTAAACAATATCACCACTGAACATAGCCATGCTCAAATTCTTGTCCATTGATTATTTGTCTAGAGATTCTTTAGCTTTGTTGGAATCTAAAGAAAGTATATGCTCAATTCGGGGTTGCCAAATCAAATACAAGTACCGAGTAAAGTAATACTCCCTTCGTTTCAGGAAAAGAGTTATTTTTCCTATTTGCACAATTGTTAAGGCAAGATGAGAGAGAATAACTTTTGTAATTTATTTCCAGATTTACCCTAACAAAAAGTTTAATACTACATATATCTTTATAATGAGAATAATAACATTTCTTAAAATAATAAAGGTAGTTTGAAAGTTTGTTATATTGAAAATGAAAGTAACTCTTTTGTTGGAACAAAAATTTAAAGAGAAAGTAACTATTTTCCTGAAACGGAGGGAGTAAAAGATAAGTAGCATATTAGAGAAGAAACATAGACAAGATATCAATGAATATGTAGTAACTTTTGGTTTTTTTTTTTTTTCTACGAAGAAAAATTTTACAAACCATCACATACATTCGAAAGCTACTTAATATACATCAATATGAAACTACCGCCATCCAATTAAATAGGATGTTACTAATGGGTATTCCTGCAAAAATTTCTAGTTCTGACGCCCAAAGGATCAAAGAAGCTTTCACCTCCAGAATTATATCTTCTACTTCTTTCTTCTTTCCTTCATAAGTTCTATAGTTGTGTTCTTTCCAAATGCTCCATATTACTGCATATGGAAACCATTTCCATATTTTTTTATTTTTTCTTGTTAGGACCTTCTCGTATTTCTTAGAGGCTCTCGCATATTTACCCTCCTTGAACAGTGCACTACTTTCTTCTTTCTTTTTGCCAGTTGACACAATATTCTCCCCATTGTCCATCTCCAACGATTCCTTGTCCCGTCGTACGTGACATAAACACAGTTTAATTAAGCAAAACCAAAAAAAAAATTCAAGTGCCAAAAAGCATAAAATAAATTTGGTTTTTTCCTGCCCACCAACCTTAACAAAATATACAAGCTCAACTTCATGATAGACAATTGAACCAGGAGGAATAACAACAATCTCTTGCTAAGACCCTGAAGAGCCAAAAGCAAACTCGAGCATAATAGTCACTAGGACCACCTCAACCTTTTTCGTGGTCATTGCAGCTTTATTAAGTCCATCAATAACTACATCTTTATCAACAAAACAAATTAGTTAGCCATCTCTACACCAAGTACAAGGAGTAATAGATCAAGAAGAGATAATCACTAAGCAATACCGTTATCTGTCTTGGACTAGAACAACTCTCCTTCCTTATGGCCTTTTTTCAAAACTATTGTTCCATCTTGTAGTTTCCCAATCAAATCCACTGAAAAACACAACACATGATTTTGGGATACTTATTACTTCTAGGAGAGCAACTCTAGAGTAATGAAAACAATCAATCGAGTACATCAACAGATAAAGAAAGAACATACTCAAAACTTCGTCCAGATCTTTGGGATTTTCCCATACCGGCCCTTAAGTTAAACCTTCTTGAAAATCCCTCCGTCTTTGCAAATGTCCTTCACACTAGACCATGAGAGTTGCTCAAAATCAACCTGAAGGGTGGCATTAGGAGGAATGGTTGGAGGAGATCTAGTTTCACCATAAGCTAGTTCTGCAGAGACTCTGAATACTGCATTATCTCCCTTCTTCATAGTCTTGATGACTAGATCCCATCCCTTAATAACTAGCCCTGTCAGAAAAACAAAATCAATGCCATTTTGTCAATGAACACAAAGGTGCAAGAGAGAAACTTCAATCTCTTATTCTATTTTGATCAACTATAAAACCACTCATACTGACACAAGGGAGGACAATATATTCTTTGATAAGCCCACCAACCTGAGTGAGCACACAACATAAGATGGGTGTCATGGTTAGACTAATCAGCAAACACAAGTCTGTGAAATGGAAAGAGTCCACATCAGAGTTAAATCTCAGTATTGCACACAAATGCAAAAAAATGAGACAATGTCACGCATGTGGTGCTACAGAAAAGGGTATGTTACCTATAGTTAACAAGTGATTCCAAATAAACAGTCAAGCACGTCTCAACATTGAACTCCTTCGACAATCCAAAATGTATTCCAGCAAAATCCCTTCAATAGAAAATGAATAGATTGCATCAAAGTTACAAAGTGTCAAAAGTGCACGTATAAGATAAACAAAATTATTCAAGTTCAGTTCCTGGAACTACCTAATTTCGTTAAGGTCTCCACTGTTTTCTTTGGGAACTTCTAAGTGGAGTCATAGACTGACTGACAAAACACAAAGAGACAAAAGAACAAGAATTAGAAACGCACGAGCCAAAATTACACAAACTAAATGCAGTGAGCTGAAAATTGAAGTTATGGAGGCATTTCCACTTTGGAAAGAACAGACTTAACAGAGATTCGACAATAACCAATAATGAGGAAAACAAAAAAACAAAAAACAGGTAAGAGAGACTTAACTTTAATGATATTCCGAGCCATATATTTGTTAGATCTAATGCACACTACTAAAAAGATATTTGTCGTGTATTCAAATCCTAATTTGACCACACAGTTATGAAAAATGAAAAACCATAAATAGAAAGGCTGTGACAAAGGCTGGACTAGTGTTATTTGTGTCAATTCGAAACATGAAACCTACATATATATTTCAGTTATGGAGCCACCACAAGTATCCGATACACAGAAATATATATATATATATTACGCAGCTTTTTCTTAGGGTCTTCAAAATCTCTCTGTTTCTCAATCATTTTTATTACTCAGTAGATATACTGAACTAGATTAACAATAATTCAGTTCAGTATAATTAGGAACTGGAATATGTGATACAATCATACAACAAATCATAAAAGGGTTATTTAGACTTAAATATCTAACTTTGAGACCAAAATTACGTTTGACACCTAAAAAGTTTAATATTTGAGTTTGGTATCTAAAACAGTTATTGATCGTCTTGACTGTTACGAAATATTATTTAATTTTAATTAAATCAGATTTAGTTAACAATATCAGTCATTGTTAACAGGTGGCTCGCACGTTTAACTAAATTTTTTTATCTGTCACGAAACCATCACCGTCTTCAACGTCAATTCCACCAGGACCACCGTCACCACCATTTTGATCGTATCAACATCACCATTTAAATTTCAATCACCACCCATTTCAAATTTCAATATTCACTTGTTTATCACTAGTATATCCATCACCATATAGGCAACGAGTCTCATATCTCAAGAACAACTTTCACTTCCTATACGAAACCAAATCCAGTATAAACATGCCTTATTTGGTAATTACTAGTACACCAGAACCTTCACCCATGACAAATCCATCACAATTTCTATCCCATGGCCTCAAAGCCTTTTGGGGATCACCATTTATCTGAGACAAAGCTCTGCAATTTATGAAACCAGTGATACCAATTGGGATAACAACCATAGTTTGATCCACTACCATGATATCGGCTTCACCTCTTACAATATGATTTGATGCAGCATAAAAGAAAAAAAAATCGGTTGCACAAGAAGTAGAGATGGAGTAATTGGGACCCATATAAGGCCTCTGTCAATAGCAATTAATGCTGATCCCATGTTGGTAACGGAGTAAGGAACGAAGAAAGGAGTGATCTTCGTATATCCCTTTAATACATTGTGTTAATTTTAAAAGTAGGTTTGTGGTAATACGAAAAAGAAGAAAAATGGGTGGCGGCGGTCGTGGGTGGGAGAAGATATTAGGTTTTGTTTGGAATTATAATACTGCTTTCGTTTCAGCAAAAATGTTAGTAACACTTTTACTAAAACGGAGGGAGTATATATTAACGTTAAGTGGTATAGTGTGTAAGTATATTGAAATTTAAATTTAAATTTTTTATATCCGTATTTAACTAGTTATTATAGCTGTCAAAATGGTCAACCATGGTCATGGATACCAAACTCTAATATTAAGTTCAATGAGTATCAAACGTAATTTTGGTCGCAATGTTGGATACTAAAATCTAAATAATCGTTCATAAAATCAGTTAAATATAAATATGAATTGAAACGTATGATATTTGGACAAAAATTCATTGAAGCGGTTAAAGGTAGACGATAATTATAATATGTGAAACATACAACCTATTGGAGATAAGGACGTATCGTGGTAATATCTTGAAGTATCCATAGGATAACTGATAAGCGAAAAAGCTAAAAAATACAAGCATAGTATATTAACTGATTAGGCAAGAGTTAAAAATCAAATAACCATAAGTCCCATAATCAAAAGCACAAAATCCTTACTATGATTCAACCTTTTACAGAAACGAAAATTGATCTTAGGGATTGAATAATTGAGCACCTTACAGAAGTCATGTAAGTATTTCAGAGCTACTAAAGAACCCTCCTCATATATTGCATCAATCCCAAATTTTCTTTAATTATTATTATAAATCACGAGTAGGGTTAAAAGTACATACCCATGAACCCAAAAGGGTATGTCTTATCTGCTCTGACCTTTCCATTAACAAAAATATGCCTTTGTATGGTAATAACAATGACCTCACGGTATGTGAGAGCATACTTCAATCTATTTCGCATAATAAGAATTAAGGCACGCACTCCCTAAATTTATGTGGACCAGATGATGGTTTTGGAGCCTACAAAGATACTATCTTTAATCAAAACCCAATTCAAATAAGCATCAAATATGATAACAAATTAATAAAAAAGGACTATTAATTCTTACAAAGGTACCACCAAGCTTGTCAAGCATCCAATGCTTAGGCGCATTGAAACTCTTTAAATGTTTCTTGATATGATTTGTAATTGTGGTAAGAAGGGTTCGTTCAAGGCTTGTGAAAACTTGGATTTAAACCTAGTTTCTAAGACTAGAAATAGCAAAACTCAAATAAAATTGATAACAAGATTGAGAGAAAACTGAGGCTAAGATTGCACTATTTTCCAATTTTTAAAGTGATTTAATTCAAAAATTCTAATTATGCAATTCTTACGTTTAATTTGATTCTAAAATATTGCAACAAGTAGATTTTCAAAATAACAATTGTATAACGAAAGCATGGAATATAAAAAACCTAGGCCAAGCATGTACCATCAAAAGAAATCACAATTGTTTAATAAAAATCATTAAATAAATTTTTAACCAAGGAAAATAATCATAAAAGAATTGCATTAATTAATTAAATAAATATTACCACATAGTTTTTGGAAAAATAGCTTCCTTCGTCGCCTCAGAAATGGGGTTTATCTCCTCATATTAATCACTTGCTCAAAATTTTGTGGTTCATGGCTCAAAGTGTTTAAAAAAGATGAAAAGGTAGAAAAATAAAGAAAACAATGAGTTTGCAATGTTTATCGGGGTTACAGACTCACTGTTACAGAGCAAGCCTGAAGATAAACGTTGCAGATGCTAAGATATCCGTTGTAAATCGGCTGAAGAAATCGTTGCAGTTGAAGATAAATATTGCAAATACGAAGATATCCGTTGCAAATCGATGAAAAAACCGTGGATGAGAGGTTGAAGAAACCGTTGATGTAGCCTCTGTTCTTCGTGTTCCTCAGTAGCAACAGAGAAAAAATTCTATATATTGATTTCTCCGCCTCCTCTTCGCCTCCTGAGCTCTCCCTAAACTCTCTATGCTTTTCTGGTTCGACACCATCCTATTTATACACCACGGACCACCAAATCTTCACAGAATCTTCTCGATTAACGGAAATAATACTCATGTATTTTTTTATTTCTCGTGATCTGATTTGATCTCGATCTTTTCTTCTCTGTTGATTTGGTTCCCTTTTCTTATGCTATTGCTTTTCTTTTCGGATAAGTATGGAAACAACTTCAATCAAAATAAGGAACTAAACCTACAGTTCACGTGAAAACAAGATTTTCTTCCCTGATTTTATCTCCACGAATATTTGATGCGTATTTGGTTTCCAAACTTTGTAAAACTCTTTCCTGATAAGGTAACAAGATAATCTTATCTTAATCTCCTACAAATATTCTCAAAACACGTAAACAATTCTTCAAAGGTGAGAGTAGAATTTTCCCACCAAAAAAATATGCTTCATATTCAAATGAGTGGGTGCCCAAATCCAAGGCTTGGGTGCCTTTAGTAATTATGGTAGGTGCCTTAATCCAAAATGAATGTGCTTTTAACACTTTTGAAGCCATCTTTTCCACATTATTTATTTCTCAAAAATACCTATTAACAAAATGAACACACAATATTAGTACAAAATAAGGACTAACAATATATTAAAATAAGCTCAAATAAGACACATAAATGTGTTTATCAAGTACTCCCAAACTTATTATTTGCTGGCCCTCGACCAAATCTAATCTAGAAAATAAAATCTTAACTCACTTTTGCAGGCATCGCGATTG
This sequence comes from Papaver californicum, assembly GCA_023531435.1. NCBI lineage: Eukaryota > Viridiplantae > Streptophyta > Magnoliopsida > Ranunculales > Papaveraceae > Papaver > Papaver californicum. The sequence continues at coordinate 9,923,321 of JAJJMC010027464.1, read as the reverse complement.
CACTTAGCGTGTGCAAAAAGCCTTTAAACTCATAGGTGTCCCTATCATACGAGTTTTAGTCTCATGAGGGTTTACAAGAGGTGTACCCACAAAATCTTTACTCCGAACTCTAGCTACCTGTGAACGATCGAGGGTAAACACTAAACAAGCTATTTAGTTGGCATAATAAATTCTTCGGATATGAGAATCATTACCCTATATGAGTCCAATTGGTGTACACGAGTTTGCACTCAGCATACTAAAATTCATATAAAAGAAAACAAAGTTCTACTTAGATAGTCGCTCAACCACGATACTCAGAATCTATCAAAGTTAATCACATTAAAATATTTAGAAGATGGATATGTAGATGATGAAGTTTGTGCATGTTGACTAAGCTGAACGGTGTTTCCCATATCTGTCTGAAGGTCGCCGCCAGGATGAATCCTAATGGATTGAGATATGCTCCCACTATTCTTACTCCTAATATCGACTCAGCTGGTATATACAAGGGTCCCAGCGGTCGATTTATTGAAAATATAATAATTATTTATTATTTTTAAATGTACTGACAACATGATTGGATCAAATGAATCCAAGCGCATGCTCCTTATCAGCATCTTACATAATAGTTCTCATGGATCCTGTGTTCCACGCTTGCTTAGGCGTCGAAGACAGGGAGAACACACACATATTGCTATCAAAGTGTCAATACTTAATTATTATATTTTTTATTTTTTTTAATAATAATGGTCTAAATAATATAATAATGGAGCTTGATCTTAAACACTCTACTTCATCCTGGCGGTGATAACAATTCGATATTGGTGCCCCACCAAATCACTTAGAGAAACACAAAAATTTGTAAAAATAAAAACAGAATATGATATGGTCGAGATAGATTCCGAGATATGGTGACAACTATCATGTTATTTCTAACACCTGAGCTTTGTCCTTTTATGAATAAACCGTTTAGCTGGGCACACCAATTCCTATGGATAAGAGTTATGTTTCCATCTACCTAAAATGGTTAGTGTCACCCTGAATTGTTCACAAGTTTCTAAAGTTTGGAGTTTTATTATTTCAACTAAAAGTTTCTCCCTTACCCCCAAACTTAAACCTAACATTGTCCTTAATGTTTCAAATTAAAGCGCAATACCAAACATAGGTAATTAGAGGAAAAAGGTTAGTCAGAAAGATAGTACCTGGGTGAAGCGTAACAATCTTTCTCTGGAGAAAAGATAGAAAATAAAACAAAAACCTACAAAAACTTACTAATGTACAACAACATCCTTGATGGTCAATCAAGGTAAGCAGGGTCCTCCAGAGGGACCTCCTCAACATCACCTGCAGGAAAAGGCTCTAAAAAGGGTTTCAATCTTTGACCGTTAACCTTTGAAGAACTACTACCATCCAGTGTCTCAATCTCAATAGCACCATGAGGAAAAAACAGTGAGAACTATAAAAGGACCCGTCCACGGAGAGCGTAACTTCTCGGGGAATAAATGCAAACTGGTATCATACAAAAGAACTTTTTGACCTGGAGAAAATGACTTTCTTAAAATATTTCTATCATGTAAAAGTTTCATTTTGTTCTTATACTCCTTAGCACTATCATATGTATCTCTACGAATCTCGTCCAACTCATTGAGCTGGAGCTTCCTGTGAGCTCATGCCTTGTCAAGCGAAAAATTAAGTTCCTTTACAACCCAACATGCTCTATGCTCTGTCTCGACAGGTAGGTGACATGCCTTGTCAAAAAATAGATGATAAGGTGACATTCCAATAGGGGTCTTAAACGCAGTACGGTAAGCCCATAAGGCATCAGTAAGCCTCAATGACCAGTCTTTCCGATTAGGATTAACTATTTTCTCTAAAATAAAATTTATCTCCCTGTTGGAAACCTCTACTTGACCACTAGTCTTTGGGTGATATGGGGTAGCTACTTTGTGGTTAATACCATATTTCTTCATCAAAAGCCTAAATGGTCGATTACAAAAGTGTGACCCTCCATCATTAATTATAGCTCGCGGTGTACCAAAACGTGCAAATATGTTATCATTCAAAAATTGTACCACAACCTTGTGGTCATTTGTTCTACATGAAACCGCCTCAACCCACTTAGACACATAGTCTACAACAACAAGGATGTAAAAATAACCAAAAAAATTAGGAAAAGGACCTATAAAATCAATGCCCCACACGTCAAAGACCTCAATAACTAAAATATGGTTCAAAGACATCATATTTCTATGGGAAATGGTTCCTAACTTCTGGCAACGCTTACAAGTAACACAGTAACGGTGGGTATCTTTAAACAACGAAGGCCAGTAGAATCCACACTGTAATATCTTAGCAACAAATTTTTTAGTACTAAAATGACCCCCACAAGCATGATCATGACAAAAGGAAATAATACTGGACTAGTCATTCTCAGGTATACATCTCCTAATAATCTGGTCTGGACAATACTTAAACAAATAAGGATCATCCCAAAAGAAATGGTTAACCTCGGATAAAAACCTAGAACGATCTTGTTTACCCCAATGTTGGGGCATTCGACCAGTAACAAGATAGTTCACGATATTCGCATACCAAGGTAATCAGGAAACAAGGAAAAGTTGTTCATCAGGAAAACTATCCCTCACATGAGGGGAATCATCAGGGAAATCAAAAACAAGCCTAGACAAGTGGTCCTCTACTACATTTTTTGCACCCTTTTTGTCTCTAATTTCTATAGAAAATTCTTGTAACAAAAGGATCCATCTAATCAATCTAGGTTTAGTATCCTTCTTGGATAGAATATACTTCAAATCAGCCTGATCAGTAAAGACTATGACCTTAGAACCTAAGAGATAGAATCTAAACTTGTCTAAGGAAAAAACAATAGCTAACAATTCATTTTCTGTGGTGGTGTAGTTCAGTTGGGCATCATTCAGAGTTTTGTTAGCATAGTAAATCACATTAAGTAATTTGTTTACTCGTTGACCTAGCACAACACCAATAGCATAATATGAAGCATCATACATGATTTCAAAGGGTAGGTTCCTGTTAGGTGCCTGGACTATGGGGGCGGTAGTGATTAAAGTATTAAGCTTCTCAAAAGCTTTTAAACAAGCATCATCAAAGACAAACTTAACATCTTTTACAAGCAAATTGCAAAGAGGTCTAGAAATCAAGCTAAAATCCTTAGTGAATCGACGATAAAAACTTGCATGCCCTAAGAATGACCTAATATCTCTTACGGTTTTTGGAACCTGTAAATTCTTAATAAGGTCAACTTTGGCTTTGTCTACCTCTATACCCTTAGAAGATAAGATATGCCCTAAAATAATTCCAGATCGAACCATGGAATGACATTTCTCCCAATTAAGCACTAAATTCTTTTCCTTACATCTAGTCAACATTAATGTCAAATGATGCAAGCACTCATCAAAAGATGAACCAAACACTGAAAAATCATCCATAAAGACCTCTAAAAACCATTCTACCATGTCAGAAAATATATTCATCATGCAGCGCTGAAAAGTAGCGGGTGCATTACACAACCCGAAAAACATGTGTCTATATGCAAAGGTACCAAAGGGACATGTAAAAGTAGTTTTCTCTTGGTCTTCTGGGGCAATAACAATATGATTATAACCAAAGTAGCCATCTAACACGCAATAATGACTATGTCTTGATAATCGCTCTAGCATTTGATCGATGAAAGGAAGGGGAAAGTTGTCCTTCCTTGTGACCTTGTTCAATTTTCTATAATCAATACAAACACGCCACCCCTTGGTCACTCGGGTTTGGATTAACTCATTGTTTTCATTATGGACTACAGTGATACCTGATTTCTTGGGAACAACATGAACGGGGATGACCCACTTATTATCTGAAATGAGGTAGATAATACCCGCATCTAACAACTTAAGCACCTCAGTTCAAACTACTTCTTTCATGTTAGGATTCAGTCGACGTTGCATCTCCTTAGAAGGTTTGATGTCGTCCTCTAAATGAATCTGATGCATACAAACAGTAGGAGTTATACCCTTAATGTCTTCTAAGGTTCACCCTAAATCTTCGTTGTTGTCTTGAAGAACGTTCACTAGCCTACTTTCCTGATCACTATCCAAGTCGGATGCTACAATTACAGGCAAACTCTCAAATGGGCCTAAAAACACATATTCCATAGTATTTGGCAATGATTTGAGGTCCAACTTATGAGGCTCTTTAAAGAAGGAATTAAGGTAGAGTAATAAACCGGTAGTGGTTCAAACTTAGTTTTCTATCTATTAGTATCTAACACAGGGGTAGAGTCTAACAGAGCATTCACTTGATCAATGGTGCTAACATCGTCGAAATCTAATCCAAAATTGGTTAAACAACTCTCTAATGTATCTTCAAATAAGATGTTTGGTAATGACTCCTGAACTAATGTTCCTATCATGTTCACCTCTTCAATGCACGTGTCATCTAGCTCAGGGGGTTGCTTACTAATATTGAAAATATTCAGCTTAATAGTCATATTACCAAAAAAAAAATTCATAATACCATTTCGACAGTTAATGATCACATTAGATGTTACTAAAAACGGGCGACCTAATATCACAAATATCTGGTTTTCTAGGTCAGGAACATGTTGGATATCTAGGATAAAAAAATCCACAGGATAAATAAACCTATCGACCTCATAAGAACATCTTCGACAATACTACGAGGAATTTTCACAGACCTATCAACTAACTAAAGTGCTATCTGGGTAGGTTTTAAGTCACCAAATCCTAGATGTAGGTACGCGTGGTACGGAAGTAAGTTCACACTAGCTCCTAAGTCAAGTAAAGCTTTCTTTACATGGTAGTTACCTATTGTGCAAGAAATTGTAGGGGAACCTGGGTCTTTGTACTTAGGAGTTGTGTTGTTCCGGATAATTGAACTCACATGACTAGCTATAAAGGCTTTTTTCTGTACGCTAAGCTTTCACTTTCGTGTACAAAAATCCTTAAGGAACTTGGCATCAGTATGAATCTGCCTAATTGCATCTAATAAAGGAAGATTGATGTTGACTTGCTTAAAAATCTCCAATATGTCATTAAAGTTGGATTCCTTCTTAGTTGGTAATAGAAGTTGTGGGAATGGGTCTTTGGGCATAAAATCGGGCTCAGCGGGAACCACATTGGACTCTTTAGAGACTTTATCAGTCTCTTCAGCTACAGGCTCAGAAGGGTGAACTACAACATGTTTACTATCGGGCAAGGTTACCTTATTCTCCCACTCTACCACTCCTAAGGGTTTTAATTGAATTCACATGATTTGATGATTTCTCACCAGAAGATAACTCATGAACTCCCTAGGGTTGGGTTGGGGTTGACTAGAGAACTTTCCTTTTTCTCTCAAAGACTCATTCAACTGACTAAACTGGATTCGTAAATCGTAAATAGCCTGAGAGTTAGCCTGGATCAACTTTTTATTGTCTTCTAAATTTTGTTCAACTGATTGCTGAAACTTAGCAGTATTATGAGATAGAAAGGTGAGAGACTCTTATAAACTCATGATCTTCTTATCTGAAGGGCTCTGAAATTGTGCTGGTCCAGAAGGATTCTTAGTATAACCAAAACCTGAGGGAAACTGAGGGTTAATAGACTGACCTTGATTTTGGCCCTTAGACCAAAAAAGGTTTGGATGGTTTCTCCAACCCGGGTTATAGGTTTCTGAATATGGGTCAAACTTCCGACGGTTATCATATCTTGTGTTATTGTAAAGAGCATGGGCTTGCTCTTCAACAGTCTGTCTTTATCAAAATGACTTGCGCTCTATTCTCAACTAGATTGACTCAGTTCTAAGGCTTCTAACCTTTTTGCTATAACTGCAATTTTGGCATCTGATTTAAGAACTTCATTTACCCTATTGACATTACCTCTGCTTAGTAAAAAATTTCTCTGGGGTTCCTTACTACATTCCCATTGCTGGGTTTTTTCGGCAATTTCATTCAAAAATGTCATTGTCTCATCAACAGTTTTACTATCAAAACTCCATGTACACAATGACTCGACCATGGTCGTCGTTAGATAATCTAGCCCTTCATAAAGGATCTGGACTAGTTTAACCCTTTCTAAACCATAATGGGGACATTGTATCAACAAATCATTAAACCTTTCCAAATACTGATACAAAGATTCTCCCTCTTGCTGCACAAATGTGAAAATCTCGTGCCTAGTAGATGATGTTTTGTGCCTAGGGAAATTTTTTGATAAAAAGGCAGCGGTAAGCTGTTCATATGTTTCGATGGATTCAGATGGAAAACTATATAACTAAGATTTGGCCTTGTCTCTTAGGGAAAAAGGAAACAACCTAAGTTTCAAAGCTTCATCATACATGTTGTGAATTCATGGGGTACTACATATTTCTTCAAATTCCCTAATGTGAAAGTATGGGTTTTCATATTTTTTTTCTGAGAAGATTGGGAGCATCTGTATGGTCCCAGGTTTTAACTTATAGTTTGCTTGAGTTTCAGCTAACTTGATACATGATGAACGAGAAGTCCTAGTAGGATTCAAAAAATCTTTTAAAGTTGCCATTTCTGGCACATCTGGAAAATTATGAATAACTTCCTCACTAAAAGACAAATTCTCAAAACTAAAGTTTCCAAAAATAGGGCTATCAAAAGAAGGGTTTTCTAAATTCTCAATTTCAAAAATAGAGTTTCTATTCTCGTCACTGATCAAAACCAATAGAATCTCTTCTCCAGACACGCTCACTCAAGGCTTTAGGCGGGCCGGGCATGCAATTAAATAACTCCTAATTGGAAGGGAATTCTAAACAAACACAAACAAGGCCGACTCAACCAAATCAAACCTATTGAATCTAGCAAACAAAAAACATGATGGTTCCACTTAGATTGTTTCTAGACCAGCTTCTATTCTTCCAAAAGGCAACTAGTTACAGTTTTAACAAATTTCTTAGAACGATCTGAATTAGATTAAGTCAAATAGAAACAGGATAAGCTCTACGTAGCTTTGATAACCATGTCTTTTTGGAAACGTTTCCTTGGGTTACAAGGCGGCTCGAATCAACTTAAATAATCTTCCTAAACTTTAAGTTAGGCTAACAGAGTAACCAATACAATCCTTTGAATGACTTTCCAATAAGCTCGATACCCTGTCGGTCTTCTTTCTAGTCAAATTTTAAGGATTAGGTTTGCGTTAGGTAATGTGTTCCTAAGACGGGAAAGAAGGAAACAGTGATGAAATACGAGTCTTTATCTTATATGGCCAATCCTTGCCATTTACTAGAAAATAAATCCGTATTCAGTTCCTCAACATATATGCATACGAAGGAATACAGTAAACTCACTTACAGGAGATTCGTGGGTTGATCGAGTCTTACCTCCCGTACTAGACGGGGGACTCGGGCCACCGACTCCTATGTCAGTGTACGAACCCGAGGGGCCGAGACAATATCATAATTATCGTCCTTCCCTATTGCAGTTTATATTTAAATTACCCTTCTTTAGGATTTAAAAAATAATAATAATATCCAAAAGTTCAAAGTCCAAAAATAAGAAAAAACAGAAAAATAACTAAAATAATTACAACAATAACAAGAATTTCCAAGTACAATTTTCTAAAAAGAAAAATAAAAACCCTAAAAAAAATTAACTAAAAAAATCTTGTCTTCTTTTTCCGTTCTTTTCGATTTATTTTTGACTCCAAGTCTTTAACCAATCAATATAATCTTTGGCTACAATTTCTTTTTGATCCAAAACCTGTAATACAAAAAAAAGATAACCAAAAACATAAAATACAATAAAATAATAATAAAAAAAATCAAACTAAACTAATTAACCTAAAAACAAATCTAAAAACAAGTCCGCGTCGGCGGCGCCAAAACTTTGATGTGGTTTGTAGTTGTGGTAAAAAAAGGTTCGTTCAAGACTTGAGAAGATTTGGATTTAAACCTAATTTCTAAGACTAAAAATAGCAAAACTCAAATAAAATTGATAACAAGATTGAGAGAGAACTGAGGCTAAGATTCCACTATTTTCCAATTTTTAAAGTGATTTAATTCAATAGTTATAATTATGCAGTTCTTAGTTTATTTTGATTCTAAAATATTGCAATAAGTAGATTTTAAAAATAGTAATTTTATAACTAAAGCATGGAACATCAAAAACCTAGGCCAAGCATGTACCATCAAAAGAATCACAATTGCTTAATAAAAATCATTAAATCAATTTTTAACCAAGGCAAATAATCATAAAAGAATTGCATAAATTAATTAAATAAATATTACCACATAATTTTTTGAAGAATAGTTTCCTCCGTCGTCTCAAAAATGGGATTTAGCTTCTCATATTAATCACTTACTCAAAATTATGGTTCATGGCTCAAAGTATTTACAAATGATGAAAAGGTAGAAAAATAAAGAAAACAATGAGTTTGCAACGTTTATAGGCGTTACAGACTTACTGTTACTGAGCAAGGCTGTAGATAAATGTTGTAGATACTAAGATATCCGTTGCAAATGGGCTGAAAAAATCATTACAGATGAAGATAAATGTTGCAAATACGAAGATATTTGCTGCAAATGGATGAAGAAACCATGGATGAGAGGTTGAAGAAACCGTTGTCGTAGCCTCTGTTCTTCGTGTTCTTCAGCAGCAGCAGAGGATTTCTCTGCCTCCTCTTCCTCTCCTAAGATCTCCCTAAACTCTCTGTGTTTTTTGGTTCGACACCATCCTATTTATACACCGCAGACCACTAAATCTTCACAGAAACTTCTCAATTAACGAAAAATAATACTCGGGTATTTTTTTATTTTCGTGATCTGATTTGATCTCTATCTTTTCTTCTCTGTTGATTTGGTTCCCTTTTCTTATGTTATTGCTTTTCTTTTCAGATAAGTATGGAAACATCTTCAATCAAAATAAGGAACTAAACCTATAGTTCACGTGAAAACGAGATTTTCTTCCCTGATTTTACCTCCACGAATATTTGATGCGTATTTGGTTTCCAAACTTAGTAAAACTCTTTCGTGATAAGGTAACAAGATAATCTTATCTTAATCTTCTACAAATATTCTCAAAATACGTATACAATTATTCACAGGTGAGTGTAAAATTTTCCCGCCAAAAAAATGTGTTTCGATATTCATAGGAGAGGGTACCCAAATCCAAAACTTGGGTGCCTATAGTAATTATGGTGGGTGCCTTAATCCAAAATGAAGGCGATTTTAACACTTTTGAAGCCATCTTTTCCATATTATTTATTTCTCAAAAATACCTATTAACACAATGAACACACAACATTAAAATGAGCTCAAATAAAACACATAAATGTGTCTATCACTTCTTCAACCCTCTTGCATGGAATAAACAAGTAGTATTAATTTAAAAAAGTAAGTTCACTTATCAAAATAAAAATAAAGGAATGCAGAAAACAATTACATGAACATGACTTACTGTTTTAGGTACTACATGTACGCTTTTAATGGAAGTCGCATATCCTCCAAAAAAATTATTCATGCAACTATTTACAGAATTGGGTTGAAAAGGAGGTGTTCTTTCAATCATTTGTTAATCTGAATAAAGTATTATAATAAAAGTTATACTTAAATTAAAACAGGAAATGTGATACAATAAAACTAGACCCTGTAAAAGAAACTCCAATGAGTATGATATATTAGCTAATCCAAATATACCTCCACAGTGGGATTGGCAAACCAAAAAAATGGCTTGGAAAATTGGTGTTTGGGGGAGTTTTCCCATGCTATGCCGATCAGATCAGGTTGAGTCGACAACGGTCAAATCTCAACGACTTTCATTTCTCTAACTATAAATTCAAACAATTTTAACTCCAAAATCACACCTTCTCCACTAAAAAATTCTTCTATTTGTATTTTAATCTCAATCTTAATCTCAAACTCTTGATCTCAACTTATGGATCCTGAAGCGGAAAACGAAGAATTACAAATGATAGGGGAACTATGGTTCCAAAAAGCTCAAGGAATTATACTAGAGATTGATCAAATGGATGGAGATTCAGACGATGAAAGAAGGATGACCAACCATATGATACATTTATATTCAGGTCAAATACGGCAAGATCCAGAACCAATAGCCGTGTTGACAAGAAGATGGACGTGGATCGAGAAAAATGACATCAACAAATGATACGTGATTATTTTATTAATAGAAGTGTGTACTCTGATGAAGATTTCCAACATCGCTTATGAATATCACAACACTTGGTCATGCGGGTTATTGGAGATCTTTTTCGGGTAAAACTAAATTCAACTATCAATTAGATGCACTACGAGGACATAGTCCTGAACAAAAGGTCACATGCATCCCAAAGGATTCTAGATTATGGTGTGTCGGCGGATGCCTGTGATAAGTACTGTTGTATGGCAAGAAAAACATCATACGAAAATATCAAAATATTTTACGAAACTGTACTCAACCATTTTGGTCCACGTGTTTTTATGACAACCAACGCAAGATAATGTCGAGCGACTACTAGCTGAAAACACCAAAAGATGATTTCCAGGAATGCTAGGTAGCCCACATTGGGTGTGGCATGGATGTACTTAGGCATGGAAAGGTCAGTATAAGGGCCACTTCACTAAACCAACTGTTATTTTGGAAGTAGCGGCCTCTTATGATTGCTGGATATGGCATATTTTTTGGACTACCGATTTCAAATAACGACATCAATATTTTGCGTAAATCGTCTCTGTTTGAAGAGCTGAAGTATGGAAATACTCCATCTTCAAATTCCACCGTCAACGGCAATAACTATCAGAGTGGGTATTTTCAGGCGGATGGAATTTATCCACAGTGGTCAGCTTTTGTTTAAGCTTATGCTCAGGTAGCCCAAGATGAGCGTGCAAAACATATTTTAACGGGAAACAGATGGCGGTTAGGAAGGATGTCGAATGAGCATTTGGAGTTTTGAAGAGAAAGTTCTATATAATTTGTGGACCATATCGTTTGTTCAAACCAATATAAATGAATAGTCTTATGCTATCACCTGCATCATTTTGCATAATATGGTAATCGAGGAGACCCGACGGGATCCCAATTGGACAAGTTATCCATATTAAGATTTGAGGAATGATGTTCAACCTCAACACGGTGTGCCAGCAAGAGAGTATAGAATGGTAGAAGCGAGAATTGAACACAGAGGATTATATGTTAGGCTAAGGGAGGATCTCACTGCACACTTGTGGGATGATTTTGGAAGAAGAAACCCTCACAAGATTTAGTTTTATTTTTAAAAAATTTAGTTATTATTTTAATATTTTTATTTCTTTTATCTTAATTTGATTTGTGTAATTTAAGGAACGAATATTGAAATTGGAATTAAAGATCAACTTGGTGAAAAAACAACACTGAAATTGAAAAATTAGAATTAAGGATTAAATTGAGTTCAAAAAAAAGGATTACATCCACAATTTAAAATTAAAACTAATCCAGTAGAACAATGACATTATTGATATCCTCATTCTCCTCGTCATCAAAATCAACGTCAACTAAGTTTGGACGTTGTTGTGCCTTTTGTACTTCAATTTTATTTATTTCTTCTTGCTAAATTCGTAGTTGTGTCTGATTCATCTTTGACGTGTCCACTCCCAAGATTCCTCTCATGTGAGCATTAAATTTTTTTTTGTTCAAGTGCCTTTCGACCTCTTCTAATTTCTGCATCCATTTTTCTACGTTCTATTATTTTACCAATATCAGTTTTTTCTTGCTTTTCCAAAAAAAATCTTGAAAGTTGATGTATGAAGTTGAAAATTCAGTTGCTTATTGGGCCGCCTTTCTAATCCTTTTAACTTTTTTGCTGCCTGGTCCATCATATCTTTATGTATTTCCATTAACATTAAGATTAGTATTATCCTGTTGTGGGGTTGAGGTTGTTTCTGGTGAAGAATAATTAGACGGAGACCCTTGAGAAAACTTTTGGAGTCTCGTAAGGGGATTGATTTGATACTTGATATCCATTCAACAGTTCGGGGTTAAATCGGTTCAAGACTTTGAGGATATGGAAACATTCTTCGTATTTGAAACCCGAACCATCTTTGAGTTTCCATGCCTCTTGAGTTTTTCGCATCTGCAGCTTCAAGATTTAAAAATTATTTATTTATAATATAAAAATTTTAAAAATCAATTAAACAATATGAAATGCAACTTACTACATCAGCTTCAGTTTCACCGCTTCCTTTTTTGGCGATTCACTTGCATCATCATAGCTACCCAAACACTCATGTCTTTGTTGATTATATGAAAACGACCTGACAACCCGGAGAAGTCATGTTTATTTGGATTCCCAGTTTCCTCGTCAAATCTCGTAAAAAAATTCTTCCAAAGCATTGCATGGGGTTAACTTACACCAATTACAACATCAAACGTACATGATACATATCATATGAAGATAGCTTTATCTTCTATGAGATTAAACCTTGGACCGCGAGGCTTTGTTGAACCCTTCCTGATTCAGTATTTTTTGTTTGTGATAAGCTGGCCATCATTTTTTCTGATTTTTTTTTAGCAGAAGTTGAAATCAAGAGTTTGAGATGGAAAGATTAAGATTTAAGTAAAAGTCGCTAGAACGTCCATGAATTTTATCATCATCTTGATGAATTAATTTTAGGATATAGAACTTTCCTATTATAATAGGTTGTTCAAAAGGATCTCATGTTCTTCCATCAAATATTCTGTTTTTTCCCGTATACTCGGGTTCAAATACCTAAGGATTCCCTGTTTGCTTATTGGCTTTATATAATTTAGATAGAAGAATTTTTGAGTGAGAAGGTGTGATTTTGGAGTTGAAATTGGTTGAATTTATAGGGAGAGAAATAAGAGTCGTTGAGATTCGAGCGTTTTCGAGGCAACCTGAGTCGCTCGTCCCAGGTTGATTCTTTTAGCCAATTTCCACTGCCTAAAACTTAGTTTTCCTATCCACGTGGCTTGGAAAATTAAAAGATATACCAATTCCCATTAGAATTAATCTAACAACTATAACATCATGTTTACACATAAAACCAAACATTAAAAACTAGACCATGCAACACCCAACTATCAGGTTTAAAAGTTCCCCAAGTTCCATACAACCAAACATCAAAATCATTCACTTTCATTGACTCACTGTCTTTTACAAACTAAAAATACAACACTTAAATATTCAATGAGAAGACAAACAATAAACCTTTAGACAACTTGCAAACACATGTTTCTCAACCTTCAAACAACTTCAATAAAGCAACCTTACAATACACGAATTACCCATGCTTTGAAACTACAAAATATACAAATACCATATACAAAAATTATAAAAATTTTACCAAAATAAATGTTACTAACAAAAAACCACTAATTAGGTCAGAATCATTTAACATCAACAAAAATAATAGAAACTAGAGGCAGGGTTTATACCTGATGATAATAGGTTAGAATCAACCAATTATTGGCTAGAAGAAGCACACTCGACTATCATATTGATGGTCTATTTTGGATTTCAGGACCAAAATTGATTTTCAAGGGGTTTCTAGTTTACGAAAATTTCAAGTTCTTATAGGGTAGATCGACATTTCTGGCATATGGGCTTTGATTAGGATGTAAAGGTTAAGAAAAATAGTTTTAGATCGAAGGTTTTTCAGCTGAAATCATAACATATCTCTTCTTCTTATTCTCAGTTTAGAAAAGTTTAGAAAAAATAGGTTTTGGAGAGATAAAGAGAAAAAGGAAAAATTAGTTATGTCCTGTCTGAAATAAATGAAGTAAAAATAAATGAAAACAAAAATTATGTTTTAATTTTTTTTATTGATAACGGTTTTAAAATGAAAAGAATATAAATAAAGTTGAAATAGATGTATCTTATGATTGATCTTGGGGGGAAAATAAATTTGGATTCAAGTTTTTGGGGGAAATAAAATTTGGATTCAAGTTTTGGGGGAGGGAGAAATGGGGGAATCAATTTCCAAAAAAAAGAAAAAAATTTGGAATTAAAACTAAAATCATTTTTTTTTATCTCCAATCCTAAACACCACTGAAATTGAAACAATTTACAACATTGCCAAAATTTACAATGGATATGGACGTTGCAAACACATTGCTTAATTATTTCAAGATAATAAAGAATTAAAGCAACGTATATACGGTTTTGCAACGGATGTACACGTCTGTTGCACATCCAAAATTTAAATGGTGCAAAATTGGCAGTATGGCGTTTGTCTAGGGAGAAGATGAATCAATGGTTGTGATTGTTCGCATAAGTGTTTATAAGGGACGTATGTGTTTGAAAGTCATAAACACATCAAGCGGTCTTAATTTGTTAACCTCATTATTATCTCATTAATTTATCATAATAAATATTTTATTAATATCTCATGATAAAAGACTTATTAATTATCTTAATAAATATTATTTCAATTAAATAGTTAATAAATGTTAATAATTATATCAATAGACATTAAGGATGGTCGGGTGGTGTTTGCGATTGGTGGTGGAGCCGGTGGCGGTACTGATGGTAATAGAAAAAATAGTGGAAATTGGTGGTCTCTTGGTGGCAGTGCAGTTGGTCAGTGTGGTAGTGAGTCATGTTTATTCCGTATCGTTATGATACAAGTAACGTTATATTATAGAAGTTATGGTTGATTTTTTAGTATTAAAATAAACTCGATTTATAACATAAAAAAGAACATAATAACTAAAAAACATGGATAACAATTACCACTTTATATAGTAACAACAAGTGAATGACACGGATTAAAATTGACATACATAAAAATTTACTTTATAACATGGGTCAAATTCTAGTAAATAAAATAAAATGAAGTTCATCCTATAGTACTTGCTCTTGGCGAAGTTTCAATAAGAAAAATATCAATTCAGGAATTATGCACAAAGGGTGACATGTTTTCTCTTTACTAGTCAAAAGACAAGAGAATGTAGGATGAAATACAAAATAGCAAACAATCACAACAAAGCAAAATAACACCTCAAACACAAGACATCTGCTTAGTGCTTTGACACTACCGAGATATCCCAGACCAAAACAACACATGCCTACAACCTACCACACCCATCAATGACATAACCACTGATAGACCACCAAATTAATTGTTGCTCATCTTACAATCCTTTTGTCTCAAAAGTAATAATTGAAGAACACTCCACAATATCCTTCAATAGCAACCTTCACCAATCCATCATTACTATTTCACCACTGCGGCGGCAATAACAACCGTTACTTCCATACTGATAACAACGTTACCTAATATCTAGTAGTCTCTCCTCCTCCAAACCTTCGACCACCACCATCACTACAACAGAAACCACCATAACTCCCACCAGCACCTCCAGAACCACCTATACAAGCCTCCATAACCATTACTTTCTTTTTATTGAATATATAATCTATAACCACCACCAGTTCTGTCACGCCATATCGACATCCCCTCAATCAGAATCACTGTATTCATCACCAGAACTACCACTCCTCCGCCCACAAAACTACGTCCGCCACTCTACTCACCACCAGTTATATTTCTGCTTAGCTAAATACGACAACCCACAACCAAAACCCATCAAGAATTCTCCACAAAAGGGTTAACCAACAATAACAAGAAACTGATATAATGACTGCCCCGTTATGCTAAAACTAGGAGCAGCTCTGAACAAAAAACAAGCACAAATCGGTTAAAAAGAGAAAAATTATAGAGAAGGTGGGTTTTTGAGAGAGCGATAGAGCACACGGAATAATTGTCAATTGTTCTATTCTATTCTAGATAATCTAGTTTTTCTTCCACTTCGAGCCTGCATGCTCTTCTTCCTTGGAAAGTAGCGATAGAGTGCTCCACTGATGAACCTATTTGAAGCTAATACAACTATGAACATCACAAAAGTTACACGCATTCTGTTTCCCTTACGAGTCACCATTATCTGAACTGGAAGTATGATCCCGACCTACAACATCTGCAGTTGAACTGACACCTGAGAGCAAGTAGATAGTGAACACAATATGTGTGAGGTTTTATTTAGTATCTTATACTATATTGTTATAACGAGAGATCGAACGAAAACAATAATAAAGATCGAGACACAGAGATTTACATGGTTCACTAACTGTTACGTTAGCTACATCCACAACAGAGAAAACAGAGTTTTATTATAGAGCAGAATACTGAGATATATACATTATATATATAGGGCAAAGAAATAAACCCTAATTCGACTAGATAACGGAAAACAGGTCCAGTGATAATACATTACGTATACCGTTTAGGAGGGGGGCGCTGTCCCCCCTAGTCCCCCTGTCGGGGGCGTCGCCCCCTAGACCACTGACTCGCTGATCGGTCAGCGAGACCACCGCCGAGGGACTTTTCCTCTCGGACTCTCCGTAGAGTCCCGGCCAACGAATGATTCAAGGCATATCAATATATATATACTACATTTTTCATTTTATGTTTCGAGAGTGAAACAAGGAAAACATTTAATTAGCAGAATCAATACGAGAGTCTTTATTTTTCTCTTCTTAAAACCACTTCGATTGGGATTTGAATCCCAGACTTATTGGCACATACACCAAGCACCTGACCAACTCAACTGTTTGACTTTTGAAAGACAAGATGAATATACTCTAACACGCCGTTCACCTGATGGAGACATAACAATGAACAATTTTGCATATTGCCTCATCATTGACCAAATAAGGGAGCTAATAGTCTTAATAGAGTTTCAATCGACCATCTGAACCGAAAATTTGACTAACTACATGGCGTACAGTTATTCGTCATTATCTCATGAGATATCATGGAACAAAAGGTCACCAATAGGCTTACTATTACGAAGTAGTACAACTAGATGCATATGTAACTGTAACAAAATTGAAAATTTACAAAGACACTTACCCCTTCCATGAGGAACATATTCAGAACAATAAAAAGTAGCGCTGACTTCCTTATCCTTCGACCATACATACTCTCCGTCAGGAGCCTTAAAATCAGAAGGAAAAAACTCCCACTCATCAAATATGCCGTCTGACATGACAACATTCTTCTCATAGAAACCACACCGCTTACATTTCCTATTAAGAAACTCAGTGATTGGCTGTACATTAGAAATTTGACAAGTATATTAGGATCCAAATGATGTAGGACTTCAACTAACTAAACTAGCATATGGGCGAACACAAACCTGCCAAGACTCTTCACCCTTAAAAGCGTACAAGGTGTTTTTCTTCTTCACATCATGCAATATTGTCGTGTTCTCTCACTTACAATTAAAATAAACTTTAGGTGCAGTACCAACCCATAAGAACTAAAAACTGATTTAGTTAACAACCTATGGGTAGTAAAAATCTGATTTGATTTTAGAGTAACAATTCCAGTCGAAACAATTCCCGCAGAAGAGAAAAGATCATAATTAAGCTCCAATAATATGATTATTATTTGATTAATTATGTAAAATGAATAATTTATTATTACCTGAAGGAAAAAAGAGAAAAATAGAACAAAATAGAAGAGCTGCAGCAGAACCAATTACTGAACCCAATTGGATCCGAGTTACAGTATTTCTCCTTTCGAATTTAATTTTCTGTTAATGTCGGAACTTCAGAAATCACTTTCTCTCCCATTTTTCTAGCCTACCTTCAAATGATCGAAGTCAACTAGTCAACTAGTCAATAACAATGATCAGATATAGTTTTACGAGTACGTGTATCAGGAATATAAAACATAATAGTTATAAGTGGTGCCTAAATTTCATCTAGGGAAATTAAAAGGGATAAAGAATGGTTTGGATTTTGTCTTAGGAAGTTAAGATGGGATAAAAAATGGTTAGAATTATAGGATTTGTTAAAAATATAAAACAAGATTGGATTATAAGTGGTGACTAATATTCATCAGAGGGAAGATAAAAAAGCGGTTGGGATAAATTTTAAGGTGAGGATAAAAAATGATCAGAATTATATGATCCATTTTAAACGGTGGATAAAGAGCAGGCAGGATTAAAAGTTATTTAAGCTCACATTCAATGTGTATAATTAATCCCTAGATGAAAAACGCACATAAGACCTGAGTCTCAGCCGTTTCAAATTTCTAGCGATCAATGGAGTGGAATGGAATCTTCTTTGAAGCTCATAAACTCACACACAGACCTCCTCTCTCTCTGTCTCTTTATCTATCTATCTATCTATCTACTCTTCTTTCTATCTAAATATCTGTTGCTGCTACTATTTCTACTCAATGAGAATTTTCGTACTGTATGGATTCTCAAAGTATGCAAACAAGTAATATATCAAAACCCTGGACTAATTTTTTCCAAATTATATGCAGTATGATGTTTATGTTGATTATAATTGAAGTTTTAAAATGTTTATGTCACTAAATTAGGGTTTTGTCAAATTGGAGATAATTGTAAAATTATAGGTATCAAATAAAATTGTTGGTAAGGGTTTCTGAATTCAAATCAATCAGAAATTAGGGTTTACTTCATCTTCTTCAATCAAGAAAGTAAGCAATCAGAGTTTATTTGATTTTCATAATATTAATCATCTATCTTTTACTTTAGAGCTGTATGTATATTTGTTTATGTTTAGTTATCTCTATTTCTTTAGTGAAATGAAGCTAAAAATAAGCTGTTTGGGATAAAGATACTGCATATCTAATATAGGCTTTCACATCTAAATATTTGGTATCTCCAAAAATGATACAGACCATTAGATGTAGCTCCCTAAAAGAGATATTGTATGTATCCACGGTGTGACAACATCAGAGATAAATGTTGCATTTTCAACAGTGCAACACAGTGAAAATGTTGTACAATCGAGGGTGATTCCTACATTTGAATGCTATTTCTGCTGCTTAATTACAGTTACGTGAGTCACTCTTTACAGGTACTAAATCTCAACATTCACAGAAGTAACTCATCATCAACAAGCAAAGATGTTTTCTGTAACAGTAGTTTATGTGGTCAGCTCTAAAGTGGATGCTCTGAATTATCTAATTGATGTCCTTATGAAGTTAAATTTTTGTCTAAGAATACATCAACTTCTGGAATTTTGGTAGAGGATGTCTTGCATTTGACAAGAGACAATCATAAGCCAAAGGCCGTTGATGCTAGGATAGCATTTGGGTAGGTTTTCACTACTGGTTTGTATATAAATTTTAGTTAGAACATGAAATATCCCTGCCTTTTAATTTGGGTGCTTTTTAATTAGCTGTTGGAAGCGGTTGTAATCTAACAGTTATAAATATGCATCGTTTATGTAGTTTTGGTCAGGTTCAGACTGGTCTTTTGCTGGATGGTGTAGCTCCCAATGGGTTATTTGGACTTGGTCCGGGGAAGACATCCGTTCCTAGCATTTTGTCAAGCAAAGGCTTTATTGCTAATTCTTTTTCCATATGTTTTGGATCTGATGGGGTTGGAAGAATTAACTTTGGGGACAAAGGAAGCTCAGACCAAGATGAAACTCCATTCTTTGCAGGTAGTACTTAATGGTGATAATATCTTGGAAAACATTGCGTATACTAGAGCCTATAAAGCTGGAACGTTCGATCTTCAGTGGAATTAATCTTTCATATCTTTGCAGCTCGAGGCAGTTTGATGTTAGTTTTTGTTCACTATTTATGCACGCTCTTTAATATCTTTCATTTATTGGCTATTTAATGCCCGTCCTGTTTTGAAGTTGAAACAGACTTGAAACTAATGGTGTGTAAACAATGTCCTACCCGGTGTGGGAAATTGTAGTTCTATATAAATCCTATTTCAGATTACAAGTTCAATTAAGAATAGTCAAATTGTAGACCTGTGTTGTTGATAAATCTTTTAAGTTTGCAGCCATTATTTCATAACGTGAAACTCCACTATATTGTAGCTCATTAATTATTATTTTGAAGGTTGGAAGGTGCGGAGCCTGTAAAGAGTTAGGTCGATTGTAGCTCATTAATTATTATTTTGAAGGTTGGAAGGTGAGGAGCCTGTAAAGAGTTAGGTCGACAATGGCGCCAAAAAGATATGAATGACAAATAGACTGGGCTTATAGATTAGAGAGGGCTTCATGTGTCAAAAAGAAATTCATACACTCAGCAACAAGTTCATAGGTCCTTGATTATCAAATACGCATATCTTACAAACCGTTCAAATTGACATATCTTACAAAAGATGGGTATTCGTAAATGTTACGCCATTCATTCTTTGATGCATCAGCAGATTCACTCGGCTGATGTATCAAATTCATATACTGACCTAAACACAAATATAATTTTTGGAAGTCTGTAAGTTCGGTTGCTTATTTCCTTCATGATTAATTACATTATGAACTTAGGAGACCTCCGATTTCTGTTTGTGGCAAGGATTTACGGCGCAGAAATTTCAGAGTAGATTAAGAGGACTTATGCCTTAACTTTCTGTTCTTCTAGCAAAGCTGTTTGACCATCTTATGAGCATTTTGTTTCGTTATGTGAAAAAAAGTATTTCACCACATTCGTCGTGGAATTGCTTATAGTTTCTAACACATGCTCAGAAAGAGTAGCCACCGAATGAATTTATCTACTCATTTCTTTAATTTCTTTGCTATATTATTCAGTTCCCTGCAATTATTAAGATCTTATGCACGTTCTATGCCGAGTTACTTTGTCCATTTATTATCTTTATTTCCTTAAACTAGCCTAATGCCAGAATGTACGTATGATGCACATGGATGACGCACATCATCATCATCGTATATATCGATCTTCAGATCATCTTCAAGTGGACCTGCAGATCAATATAAATCGGGTGTGAAGGTGTTAATGAGAATGTGAATTCCTGCTAACAAACTATAGTATCATCAAAGACTTACCACAGAAATATTTTAACTACCATGAGGATCCTTGAAAGCCGTTTGAAGACCTGGAAAAGCCTTTTTAAGATCATTTTATCAACAAAGAGATGATTGGGTATCGATTGTGGTTAGACATATACTAATTACAAGAATTGTACGTACTGAATGAAACCGCAATCCATTATTATACCCGATATAAACGGGTTTTTTTATGGATAGTTTTAAATTTTATACATGAGAGCATGCATGGCTGCGCTTTATACGATGACTTAGATTTGGATGCGATGAAGGAGCGTGTAAAGGATGTGCGCTCCCATCCGCATCATCTGTAGATCCGCGGCTACCGCAGCTAGGGCTTGTGCCTTCCGCTGTTGAGCTAACGTTCTTTCTCTTTCGTCTGTAGCTGTGCTGAAATAGAGGTAATCTTTCTTTTTTACTCATGGAATACCGTTTTATCGAACTTTACTGTCTAAATAGACCAGTTGAACCTACTATCAGTTTGAAATTAACAAACCTTAAAATTTTGGGAAGAAATTCATTCTCACCAAAAGAGCAGATGGAAAAGTAGAGATTATCGGAAGGAAATACACTCTAATATGATGTCAAAATCAACTCACATCAACGGTTTCCATAATCTTTTAGAACCAATAATTAAACCATAGATCATCGGTATGTTAAAGTATTTATTTAAGGGATATTTTGGAATATATTCCGGATTTGAATTATCAGTTGGGAATATGTCCGATGACGGTAGAAAGTAAGGGATATGTTCCACCCGTCCATTTTTTCCGTTAAATACATATTTTTAGACAGTTATGCCCTTGACATTTAAGGTATTTTCACACCATCATCAACTCCCGCTTTCGTCAATCAATCACCATCATGATCAACTTCATGAATCCGGGATATATTTCCAATTTTTCCTCTCTTTAACCATTAAATGTTTTATGTGTAGAGGGCATACCTGTCCAAAAATATATATTTAACAGAAAAAATGGACGGTTACGACATATCCCTTAATTTCTACCGTCATAGGACTTATCCCTTAATTGCTAGTTCAAATCTGGGATATATTCTCAATATTTCCTTTATTTAAAGACCCTGATTTTTCAGAAAAAAGATATATAAAGTCCAGTAATGAAATCATAATCTTTGACAACTCCTAACGTTAGCCGGAAAATTTTTATAAGAAAAGATTTAAATATTTTTATTTATTTTCTTTCATAAAACGCCTAAAAGATAATCACCAAGGAAATAATTTTATCAAAAGTAGTGAGATTCAAGTTAACCATTAGAACGTGAGATACATAGGTAAAAAGTATCTAGACTGAAATGATGCCCGGGGTTAAGCCTTAGTTAATGATATATAATTCGGGTATGTGTTCCTATTAAAAACACGGTTTTACTTGGGGCACCCAGATATCCCAAACCATAACCCCTAACTGTAAAATTAAACATCAGAACTCTCTTTCTCTTTTTTATTTTTATTTTGGCTGAGAGAATTTATCGAACACTTATTGAACCAGAAAACGGTGTTCTTTGATTTCCATGTTCCATATCTTGAACCAGGGAAAACTGAAAAACCCTTACCAGACAATAATGTAAAGAAGAACACAAGATTGAAAATAGCAGTAAAAGCAGAATTAGGTTACAGTGGAGTAGCTTATAGTAGATGTATGAAAGGAGTTAAGTCAGATAATGATCGGTGTACAATTTCTCTATTCCCACTTTCTTCATTGCTAAAAGTTTCTCCAACTCTCTCTGATCCTGTTAAATACTCCTTTTCGTCAGTATACTAGGTTAACAGTTACTGTTGAGAATGTTGTTCAAGCTGGTGTTTTAAATTCAGGAAATCCTGTTTTGAAAACTTGTGATGTGGTTGCTATAAAGCCATTGAATCAGACTGTATTTGAGTAAAGTTTCTGAGGTGGATTTAATTGCTATTGATTTTATTTTGTTTCTTTTTCATGTATATTGAGTTGGGATTAATTCATCTTATTTTGAAGTATGCTCGAAGGTGAGATTTCATAGTTTATAATTGAAAATTTGATTGCCCAAGCAGAAATTGTGTTATACTCATTACCACATGGATAAATCTGTAACATTTCGATGTATTGTAGTTAGACAAATTCTTTATAACTTGAGTTCATGAGTACTTGTCATAAATCTCTCATTGGCATTGATCGGTTTGAAGTTTGAGTTTACCAGTTGTTGGTTTGTTACTTCGCTGGAGGTGGTATAGAAATTAACATGATAGTGTTCTAACTCCTAATATTGGGTTGATAACATCATTATCAAAGTGCAGCTGAATTGAGTTTCGTGTTAATTTTGCTTAACTCAGTAGTACGCAGTAGAAACTCTAAACTTTGGTTACTAAGTTTGATTCACAGTTTCTCTGCTATTTGATTTTAACGACTCATCAAATTTGTTTCTAAGTATACATACATATGACTGCGATTTCCAGTTGTTAGTGGATTGGACACGAGGGAAAAATATCATTTCACAAATGGTGCGTCCTCTGCTAATGAACATAGAGGACCTTATGATGTGGCAAATCTGTCCTCTTTGCTTGGCCTCTCTATGGAACGTGGAAAAGCTGCGACTTCCAAGAATTGCAGGTCTGCTAACTTAAAAACAATTCATCATTAATTCATAAACTTATTACAAATGGTGTGTTTGGGTAGTTCAACATGTTTAACAGTTCACTCTTATGTGTGTCAGTGCTTTTATAGCTCGAGCTATTAGGAAAAAACATTCCTTCAAAGAAGCCATTAGAGTTGAAAAAATTCCATCTGGTCAACAAGTAGATACAAAGGAGCCTTGGTTTGCTGACTGCAATAACTGGGATGAAATCTCCAGTGGTGAAGGAGATATTCAGTTGGATGATATTGCAAAGTTTTTCACTGCCTCTAGTAAAGTTCCAAAAACATCAAAGGCAATTGATTTTACGTCAATTACCAAAGAATTGCCATCCCATGGTATGAGATTAAATGACTGGTTGCCCGCTGGTGGAAACAAGTCATCGCCGCAGGAAGATACACCTTCTATTTCAGATGCCAAGTCTGACGAATCACCCGACATGGACAAAATCTCCAAACAACCAGATGGACCGGAGGTAGTTCTCTTTTCATATCCAAAGTCGTTATTTAGTACTCCTGTAGGGCACCAAACCTCCAGTACTCTTTTTTTTCCCACTGATGGAACGCAAAGTGAATCTACTTCCATATTCTGTGAAGAACCTATGAGTAAAGATAAGGTTTACGAAAATCCGGATGCTGCTGAAATAGTACCACATGATACGCCATCTCACAGGATTGTATCTCTATCAGTGACGTGGACCTTATGTTACCTGATAATGTTGTGTCTGGCCTCACTTCCGAGCGGGAAAGTGGAACTTCTTTCTCATGCCAAGCAAACCCCATCGAACCAGGTAGTATTGGGTCAGTTTTAACACCAAAGGATCATGTGCATACTACCGTTATAGATGATTTGGCGTTCCCAATGGAAACTGCCCCTCGGCTGTCCACTCCTAAGGAATCTGATAGTTTTCCTCAGATTGGAAATTCTGAGATACCAAACAACTCTGATGATGCTTTGGGTGCACATGCTGTGAACATGGAGAAAATTGTATCAGAAACAGTAGAATGGAAGCAAATAGAATTAGTTTCAGCTGGATGTGATATGCCTATTGTCATAGGTGAACTGGAAGAAAAACAGAACAGTTGTGATGCTAAAGTTCTACCTGCAGATGACAAGCCCGTGGAGTATCATACTAATACGCAAGTAGACGCAG
Source organism: Papaver californicum (assembly GCA_023531435.1). Taxonomy (NCBI): domain Eukaryota; kingdom Viridiplantae; phylum Streptophyta; class Magnoliopsida; order Ranunculales; family Papaveraceae; genus Papaver; species Papaver californicum. Next base: position 9,898,742 of record JAJJMC010027464.1, on the reverse strand, counting down.
CTTTGTTTGCAGATGAAGTTTCACACAAGGATTCTTTTGTTGAAATGGAAGAGCATGCACAAGAAGTGCTTATTGAAATGAGTAGTACAGCACATAATGAATCCATATCAGGTATGTAGCCAGTATACATCAAAATATTCTTTCTTTTCTCGGAGTTCATATTGTAGTTATACTCAAAGACGGATTCGAAAGCTTAAGAAAATAGTGGAATTCCTCATAATAAAATTAGAAGAGCTTGGTTGGATGATATAACTAAAAGGTACGGGCAACTATGCCCAATGCATAACACAGACACCAATATAGTACATTTTTAAGGAAAAAACGCATAATCAATTATATATTGTCATGTGCTGAAAAATATGGTCCCGCTTTACTATTTTATAAAGATTATATTCTAAAAGTTTTCAAACGCATAATGGTTGTGTTTTCCACACAAAAAATATGGGAATCCACTAAAACCGAACCAAAAAATAAATGACGTGTCATCAAAATATAGAACGGAGTCTTCTCTATAAGAATTAGCCTTAAACCAAGCAAGTTACTGCCGTACAAGAATATGTTTTCCCCACTTGTTAGGATGACTAAATTAATGTGGCCTCTATCTATCGTACAAAAAACAAATGGTGTCAGCCTAATCCGACGGTTGTTAATCCATTTTTTCCGGAAATCTACGAATATCATTACTCAGGTTGTGTCTTAGTAAATCGTGGCTGAGAATTCACCCACGTTTTCTGCCATAATCCGACGATCCAGATCTTTTCTTGCATTTAATCCCCTCCTGCGTTTCACAACCTATTAACTATCGAAATTAATCCCCTCTTCCGTTACGGTTAAATTAGGGAAAGGTCTTGAAATTAATCCCCTCTTCCGTTACGGTTAAATTTAATTAGGGTAAGGTCCACTCTGTCGTAATATCAATTCTCCACCCTTTTCTGTTTCAGGGAAAGATTATGGGTTCCCTTCTGATTGTTTTCCATTAACAATGACATGATTCTAATAGCATAAGATATTATAACAGATTCGTTTGATTCGTTTGGAAAATCTTCAATAGTTGTGTTAAATTTCTGAGTGATTCTATTTGATTTGTTGTGGCGTTTTCCCCCCAAAATACATACCTTTTGTTTACTCCTCATCTCCTTATCCTTCCTCTTTAGTCTGATAAAAACTTTCCACATTCAGTGGTACATCAATTTTGTAAGTTCAATTGAAGGTCAGATTTTATATTATTTTGTTTCTTCGAGTGAATACAATTTACTAAATTAGGGGTTTAAAATTTTAAATGTGATTAGAATTATCAATCCAATTACAGAGGTTATTCTCTTTAGTTTTGGTTGCTAATAATCTCATCTTTGTCAGATTATGAACGGTTCCATTCATAACGAGTTTTATCCGGTGCCCTTTTCTTTTCTAGAGTTCGATAAAATGCTACCCGAGAAGAATTTGTCAGACAAATATTTCATGGGGTTAAACAAGTCATAAGAAGCTTCCTATAATAAATAAGTATTTTGTAGGTATATGGTAAAGATGAAGGTTGGATCTGCACTGAAGAATGTTCCTATAAGTTAATGATTGAGTTTCTCTTGGAAGATCAAGAGATATTACTCTTAAAAGGACCATAAGAAGAAGAAGACCTAGAGAACCTACTTCTGAATGAGAAAGGGGAAGAAGATGAAGTGACTTACTAGCAACTTCTGGTAAGTTATTTTCATTAACTTACCAGATCATTTTGTTAAGGATATCAACGGGTCCAGGTCCTTACGGATATCATAGGACCCGAACCCTGATATCTTAGTCGGTTCCGGGTCCTAACGGTTTCGTGTCCGGTTCCTTATTCTATAGATCCAGAACAAGACCCTATTAAAACAACGGGTAATTGTCGGGTCCGGGTAGTTAACGGTTCTAAAAGAGTGGTGTGTGTGATGTGAAAATGTTTCTTCTCTTTATATTTTGTGGAATCAATTATGTAAGCCATCTTTTATGCTTCACTTCCTAAACTGATACTTATGTGTATAACTGTTATTGCCGGTCCAGAGATTTAAGTGGTAGGTTCAAGATTTGCCATGCATTCTTTATTTGCAAATATATTTTAAGTTCTATACTGATATGACTTGGATAGTAATATGGTTCAGTATACCAAGCAGGTGTCACATTGTTTAATATAGTAGTCTAGCACCACTAATTAATTTGTACCCCTAGGTTTACGTTATATTCATCTCAAGAACAACTTCACGTTAGAAACTCAGTCATAGAACAAAAAATGTTCATCACTAGGTGAATATGTGTGATCTTTGATGTGCATTTGTGGTCTTAATTCCTTATGCTAGTGAAGACCCAGAACCGGACCCTATGCTTGTTGTGGTCGGAAAAGAAAATGGGTTTCAAATGATTGAGTGAGTAAGTGAAGTGAAGTCATCGAAGTGAAGAAGTCTTCTCTTCTCTCATCAGAAATAAAGTGAATCAAATTTAATTTTTCTATATATATGACATAATTTTGGTATCTAATTTTACAAAATTAACCCTCTACAAATTACCTGATTATCCGCGGGTACCCGATGGGTTGGACCTGAAAGGAACCGTTTATTATTGGGTCTTAACGGGTCCTACACGTTAGGGTCCAAAATCACTAATGAATTTAGTTTTGGGACCCGGATCCGGACCAAACTCATCCGGTTCCGGAACGGATCCGGGTATTCGAGTACCCATTAACAGGCCTACATTTTGTGTCATTAGTTTTTACTGAAAGGTTGTGAATTTGCAATCAATTATAATATGTTCTTATTCATATTAGTTTGTGTATCTCATTTTGTCTGCAATACTGCTCAGTGTACTTAGTGTGAGTATCAAAAAAGTTGCTCTGACACGTGGCAGCAAATTGCGGAGCACAAGATGTCCCGATGCATGGATCGAACCAGGGATCGTACCAAGGTTCGAAGCAGGGATCGAACCAGGGATCGTACCAAGGATCGAACCAGTCCCGTAAGATAAGAAGATTAGATCGACAAGTGGACGGATAGGGAGAAGCCACATAGAAATATCTGGAAGAGATTAGGTCGACACATGGGACGATTAGAGGACGCCACGTATTGAGGGTTGGGTGACTCATCGACCCAAGTTGGGTGACTCATCGACCCAAGCTGAAGCATTTTCGTTTAAAAGGTAAAGAAGAAGAACAGAAAGAGGGGAGGCTTCTTCTCCAACTAAAATCTCTGTAAACAGGAGAATTCCAATGGAGTTTTCAAATTTGTAACCTCAAATTCATGAATAAAAACCCTCACAATTTCACTACCGGTGGACGTAGGCCATTAAGGGCTGAACCACGTTAAATGATGTGTTCAATTTCTTCTCTTCTTTTGGTTGATTTTTGATGATTTTGGTTGTTTTATGTTGAAGAGATTTTTGGCACAAACAATTTGGCGCTAGAAACAGGGACGAGTAATGGATTTATCCAACCTGCTACACAAAGATTGGAGAATTGAAGATTTAGGGATATTCAGAGTTCAATCGAAATTAGGGATTTGGGAATCAAGTTGAAGTTGACAGACAATTGGTAATGAAATTATGTTACTGAGGAGAGAAAAAAGGTTGGGTTATGATTAAATTGACGTTATCAAGCTAATTGAAATGAAGAAAACAGAACAATCAAGAATTGCGAACAACAACCAAAAATTGCGAACAGCAAAACCTAGCAGCAAAAATTGCGATCCAATCACAGTCATTTCAAGGTTCTGAGTGAAGAATCAGAGATGGGATTGAGGGGAATCTCAGTACAAATGAAGGAATCTCGCTCAAATCAGCTCTAAATCATAAACCCTCTTCTCATATCTTTTATCATGTTCTTAGTATTATCCGGTTCTAGAAATTTATTAATTTCTTTGAAAACCCTAGGTTTATTTTTTCAATAAAAATCTCTGATTTTTCTTCAATTCAAGCATAAAATGAGTTTTAATTGCGGATCTACAATCAGTGGTAATGACCGATTGAACCCATTTAATTAATTGTGAAAGTATTAAGAATTCAAACTTTGATATCATTTGGGGATTTTTCCCTGTATGCACAATTGGATGAATTTCTATTGATAATTTTCATCCTCTGCTTGGCAACAGTTAGTTAACGATTTTCTAGATTACTCACCAAATTACCTTGTTAATTGCTGTAATTACTAATTTTCTTTTTTCTTTTTCTTCAAATTGGATTGGATCCATCTTGAGGATAGAAGCTTGCAGAAGCATCACTTGTGTTGTCAGATTGTAGCTTACAGAGCACCAATGCTCCCTGCACACACATGCCAAGAAAATTCAGGGGTAGATGAGTACTCCCTGTACATTTCAATTCAACCTGACAAGAGATAAGTATTTCACTTTGAATTCCTCCTTACACTGATGATTTGAAGAACAACAAATTTTGGGAATTTTTCTTAACTCTGTTTACAATGTCAAATGAGTATGTATCATTTAAACGGGTTTTCAAAATTTCCATTGAACTTTTGGGTTTTAACGATTGATATTGTTTACAATCAAATTTAGCAAGCATGGTTTCCTGATTTACTATGCTTAGTATTTCAACTTTCTATATTTATAGTATCTTAAAGATCTGATTGGATCACACTGCATTAGGGAACTACATATGATACTTCAATAAGACTTGTACATTCTATTGAATACTTACTTATGCTTTACCTTTCAATGTGCAAATGAATAAATATAACTGCTAATAAGAATACTGTGGTCTATGAGACTGTTGAGAAGTTGTCACCTATTTGTATGCATCATGTTAAGTGTTCATTATCTCATTTTCATTTACATCTATCATTTTTCAGAAATAGCTTTAGAACTTAAGAGTAATGCTTATCCTAATATGTGAAATATGATCCTAAGCCCTATCTATTTCTTAAGTATTAGCATAATCTCGAATATGTGCATTGGAATCTTGCTTGGATGCTTATATCATAACCTCGCTGCCATGAGTAGCTACTTACAGCCGAGGAACTTGTGACTAGATAAGTTTTCATTGTTTTCTTTAAATTTTGATTGTAGTTTGTGTTGGTGAATCAATATGAGCTTGAATGTCTCAATTCTTTGAAAGAATTGTAGAATTTTATCATGCATTTGCAACTTACCTGATAATGCATAACTTTTGACTTTGAATCTTGATTTTAACTCGTAGCTCAATTTCGTGGCTGTCTTGTAGCTCACAAAGAACATTGAGTTATCTTCATTGTATGACTACTCTAAGTCAAATTTGATAATAAGTGAGACCTTCCGATACATGGGACGAGCCCAAATGGTTTTGATAAGAGTCTGTTAAACGTATCCTGAGACATAATGTGTTGCATTTCAATGTTTAAACATGCTTGAACATGCCTGAAATTTAATCTTATTGCATTTTCTATAAATTGAATAGTTAATCTTACTTTCAACTCTGAAATATTGTCACCAACTCTAGAGGCTAAGTGATGTCATATGTAGTTTAGTTGGAAAGAATGAACAAACTGAGGAATTTATTCCAACTACTTTTGACCTGCAACATTACAAATAACTAAGTTCTGACCTGCAACAAACTATATTTCATTTTCTATCTGTGATCCATTATGTATGATCTAAAATATCCATAAATGCCATCTACAAGCATATTCAAAGCATGCTAATATGCGTATTTAATATCTGAACTCAATCTCATTATTTGAATGCTTTGTGATTAGTATAACAACCTCAACACCAGTTTTCTTTTAGCATTACTTAGTACCCAGCTTGACTCTTAAGTCATAATTGTATGAGCTGCTTCTGCCAAAATATAACCCAGCTTGGCTCTCAAATCATATACTAACTTTGTTACGAAAACTAAGCTTTAACAGCTCATGAAGCTTACTATGTTTCAATTAACAGTTATAGTAATATCTGAAATTGCAGATCTGTTTTCTGACATCTAGAACTTATACACTGTTGGAATCATGATTTGAATTCTAATCGTTAGAACAAATGGATTTATGAGTAAGTACCTTTTTTTGTTTTTTATGAGTAATGTGTAAAAATCTCAGAACAAATGGATCATGGTAAGTACCTTAAATAGAGGATTTTAAACGATTATGTCTGCCTGAATTCAGCAATTTTGGATCATATGATATCAGTCATATCTCATAATCTAACCGTCACTTTTATCTCAAATTTTTATAGCATGTCCCTGATGTTGTTGTGAATGTAGCGTTAAAATTTCATTAGGATCCTACAAGTATAAGGAGTGTTTTTAAGATGGACAGTAGGTTATGTTCGCAGGACATATTCCTGAATTTTCTTGTATAAGGTGAAGGTCTTGTGCTATGTTTGAATGTGCTGAGAAAATTGAATGTTATATATAGTTGAATTTGTCTTGAGGCTTGAGAATCTGCTTTGGAACGTGACATGAACTTGTGAAATGAATTGTGTTAAGAACTGCTTGATCCAGTATTTCCTCTAAGAGATGATTGAAGCTTATTGCTCTGTTAGGATTCTAAGTTAAATCATCACTTGCAATTTCTCTGAAGTTCTCAGATTGAACACTTGCTTAGTTATGTCCTATTTGACATCCTAAGTTTGATTAGCATGTTGTAGATAGATGGGAATAGTCTAATTGCTGATGGGTTCGATTGTGAACTGAGTTTAGGAAAGTTCTTGCCAAGAAAGAATTGCTCGATGTTTGACTATGTATAGCCATTGCTTGTGCATAAAACATCTGCACCCTTGTTTATAAGCTATGTATGCTAATGTTTAGAATATGTATAAACCATTATACTCTGACATGAATAATCAGTTATGCAAATTGCTCTGTTTATAACTGAAAATATTACAGTTATCTTTCATCTTTAATTGAGATATGAAATGAATGCTTATGCTAAAGTAAGTCATTTAAGTGGAGCTGCTGAAGCTGGCCATGTCATCAAGGAAGAAGCGATTATTCTAATAACTGAAAAGAGGTCACCAGACGATGTCCGTGACCTGAGAAGATTCATTTGAAGCAAAGAGCTCATCCAATACACCTACATTTCGCTTTCTCAGCGAGATAAGTATCAATTATCAAAAAACTTTCATTTATTAGAATCACATCATGATAGCTACACTAGAATGATGTTTAAGTTAATTTGAAAGTAACTTGAAGCATATTTTGAATTTTTAAAGCCTGCCCTTCTTGTTGATGCTCTAGATTAACTTTGAAATTTGAGGAAAACTTGATTTCTTTATACTTTGTGTGATATTTTTCCTGCCATGGAATGACTAAATTGTAGCATGAACTTGATATGTTATTGTCATAGAATGAATGCTTGAATTGCAGGGCAGAACTGATTGAAATAGCCTGAACTAGGCTGGAATATCCAGAAAACAGACAAGACTCTGCTGGATTTTCTTTCCAGTGAGTCGGCTCAGTGAGTTTGATCCAACTCAGTTGAACAGACCAAATCTCTTTGCTTATCATTTTGTACGATGCATGATAAATTTACTTTATTATCTTCTTAAAAAAAAAATGATGATATAGCTAGATAATTATTATCATAGCTTCGAAAGACATATACCGATCCGCAAGCATTTCGGAAAAGATAATTATGCATTACCTTTTTTAAATTTTTGATTATAAAGTTTATAATATTAATTACGTATTAGAAGTAGCAATTTTAAATTTAAGAATGATTATTGAATATCATCTTTAAATGATTCAATCATGATTTTTCGTAATTACTCAAAAAGCATGAGCTTATTTGATTTGTATACGCATCATCTGTCATACATTATGAATTGATCAAATGATTTCAATAGTATCTGAATCGCATGTGATATCATGCATTATGATAATTAATGTCATAATCATAGAAACTTATTGATTTAATATGATAAATTTTTAGTCTGAACAAATTCTAATTTGTTTGATGAGATTTGACAGTAATATTCAATTAAAAGCATGAAAATCATTTTTAGCTTGTACCCATTTAATGTCATGAAATGTTTAAGACATTTTTATGAGATGTGAAGATACCTATGAAGGACACTTCAGAGATGCGGCAGCTATGCAATAATAATGCACTGGGGGGCATGCTAAAAAGAAATCAAAGTTTTAGCTATAAAATGGGCTAAATACTGGGCGCCAATTAGGTATTTCATTTCAATAATTACTTAATACAAAATAAATAATATTATTCGCCAGTTATATGCCTTGTACTTCTTAGCATAAGGCGACAATTGATAGATACTTCAAATGGCTCATACTTCATGAAGAATATTCAGTAAATACTTCAATTTATTCTGAACTTCTTCGAAAGGCGATGCCTCTTATATTTCTTGCGGCAATCTGAACGTTCCAACATGAATTATCATTCAAACAGCAATTACTTTGGAATATTCATCTGGATAATTCTCATGTCTTATTTAAAAATATATGTCATATTTTATTTCTATATATGCTTCTCATATATATAGAAGAATATGGGATATGTCTTAAAATAAGAAATGAGAAATGAGAAATATCTGGATGATTTTTCAAGTATACTTCTCATCTACATTTCAGCTATATTTTTTACCGATATTTCTCCGTTCAGGAGACAAAAAAAAAACTGGTGGGTGCATCCCCAATGAGGGAACTCATATAAAAGTCTTGAAATAAGGCTAATGGGCGCATCCCCAAAGAGGGAACCCAAGAAAGAGCCTTAATAAAATGATGGATCACACATAATTTACTCCATGCCAGGGATAAATTAGGCGTGTGATCCTACTAAGCTCAGTGGCTAGAGCAAATTTATGGGACACATTAATTTACTCCATGCCCGAGATAAATTAAGCGTGTGTTCCTACCGAGCTCCGTGGCTGGAGACATGGTAAGACTATTAGGTCGCAGAACCTATGAAAGAGACTTGATACAAAATACTCATTTTTCAGAGTCCGGTTATCATTTTTCAGAGTACGGTTCGGGACCAACCCTGTATCTTACTCCTGGCTCGGGTTTGTTTCGTATGTGTGGGATCTCGATTCATTGTACTCATGAAAAAATGTTTAACCCAACGATCAGTATATATATAAAATTCTGCTTTGTAGGGACAAAAATATGACGAGGCCATGAAAATACACAAGTCTGAAGTGCTACCGTTGCACAAATTTGAAGTATTGTTAATCCGAAGCATGGATCGCACTAAGGACACTTCAGAGCGACGTCATGGTTCGGTCCCTAAGCGATGTCATCACTTCCCGAACAAGGAAAGAAAAGCTTTAACGATATAACTAACGATAAGTATCCTTTATTTCTTTGTTTTAAAATTTTCTCTTGCTTTAATAAGTCATGAAAAGGACTCTTATTGAAAGGTGAACAGGCTAAAATGCCACCCACCACAATTATCGGAATGTCTGGCGCAAATAGGCTTTGGCGCGTATAAAGAAAATTACGCCCAATGAATAACCTGACATGTGACCCATTCCGATTGTTACTTTGAATTTGAATTCCTGATTGATTTATACATTTATACAAGATTCAATAATTGGATGAAAGATAGTTTATTAATCAATTTATCCTTTTTGGTTAAAACGCATGAAATGATATTATTATTACGCTAATATGCGCTTATGTATAAGTTTTGCAGCAAAATTCTATTTTTGAATGGAATCAGGTTCATACTCTTATCGTGACAAGGCCAAGCAAGAAGTAACTGAAGTAATTTTCTTAAGAGTTTTTCTTCAAATAAACTCTTAAGAAAAAGGGGGCAAGTTGTGAGTATCAAAAGAGTTGCTTTGACACGTGGCAGCAAATTGCGGAGCACAAGATGTCCCGATGATCGAAACATGGATCGAACCAGTCCCGTAGGATAAGAAGATTAGATCGACAAGTGGACGGATAGGGAGAAGCCACATAGAAATATCTGGAAGAGATTAGGTCGACACATGGGACGATTAGAGGACGCCACGTATTGAGGGTTGGGTGACTCATCGACCCAAGTTGGGTGACTCATCGACCCAGGCTGAAGCATTTTCGTTTAAAAGGAAAAGAAGAAGAACAGAAAGAGGGGAGGCTTCTCCTCCAACTAAAATCTCTGTAAACAGGAGAATTCCAATGGAGTTTTCAAATTTGTAACCTCAAATTCATGAATAAAAACCCTCACAATTTCACTACCCGTGGACGTAGACCATTAAGGGCTGAACCACGTTAAATGATGTGTTCAATTTCTTCTCTTCTTTTGGTTGATTTTTGATGATTTTGGTTGTTTTGTGTTGAAAAGATTTTTGGCACAAACACTTAGTGTACATTTTGGTTAGTTTTAATTGAGGAAGCTTCTTATGAACTTATTTAACCCATGAAATATTCGTTTGTAGTTCAACTTTGTTTATATTATACCAGATTGTCATGTCTTTGCATAGTGCTTTATAGTTTTCATACGATTTACCTAAATGTTTGATATCATATTTAGTGTATTTGTTAATTGTGCTGAAATCTGAGGATCATTGCCTGTTTATTTAACCACATGGAAATTGGGATATGGGTGGTGGAAAGACAACTCTTGGGATCCACTTGACATCAAATATCCATAATCTTATAGCACAACGTAGTTGGGTAATTTGTTACAGGATCATAGAATTGAGTTATTTATTAATTGGATGGGAGTGCATAACTTAGTAATCAAGTCACCAGAGGCAGTCATAAGTCGTCAAAGTGTGTTCTGGACCATATGTTGTATCTGCCATTTATTGTGGATTCTGCATGTCAAGTCCTTATTCGTCATAATTGAGAACGGCAAAATAGTTGGATAATTCTTTATATTTCATCTGTAAGATTTATCCTATTAGATTGGCAAAATAATTGGACAACAGCTAATAAGATCCCGCTATGGAATTGATGAAGTTTTTACAACTTCAGTATTTAAAAATTCATAAAACTCAAAACCTGCACATTATTGTTTGGAATTCATTTGTCGCTAACTTAAAACTGAAGTTCATCATAAGTTTTTTTGTATTCAATCCAATGTCTTAATCTAGAAAATTAAGCGTTCCGCTCACAGTTCCAACATGCAATGTATGTCGTAGGACTCGTAACACATCCCAGCAACTGAATTTATCGTGTTGCTACCCTGATACATTAAGATAACAATTTTTCCTAACATTATCACAATGCTCTTTCTATTTTCTCTTATGTACTTCTTGATTTGGGTTCATTAAAATTTCACTTACACCCTTTTCAAGGTTGATCTTCTCCCAAAAGGAACTGATCTTAATTGCATTGGTGATTGAGTTGTAGAGGCCACGACGATAAAGAAGCTTATGCAAGTACCAAATACATAGACATTACGATGTCATTATTTGACATGTACGAGGTTTGTTTATTTAATCATATATCGTGTCTTGAGTGATTTAATTTTATATAATTTTTTAACCAAGTCAACACAGGTCAACGTAATTTTTAAATACTAATATTTTAATTGGACAAATTAGACCAAATACTAATTTTAGACAAAATATAAATATCAAAAACCAACTAACCCAAAAAATAAAAATAAATATAAAAATTGGATGTGTGGCTCAGATCTATGCTCTGATTATAAATTATAAAATATTACTACTTAGAAAATAGAAATTGATCGATTGATTGGGGATCAACCACCTTAAATTCTTTAATCGGAGATTAACCACCTTGAAATGCTTAAATAAAATGAAAGATAGTTCTACAACAGATACGTATCTTTCATCTCTATTTGATACTGTTCTGTATATATAAAAACAAAATATAATGTAACGTGCCATTTTTTGGACCATTCATATAATTTAGTGATAAAGTCAAATCTTATTTAGTGTTCTAAAAAAAACAAAAAAAAAACAGTATACTAACATACTTATATGAGCGCCATTTCAAATGACGTCCAGCGCAATATCAATTGATGTTTTCCTGGAATCTAATGCTATTTCGATTTACGTTGAGTACCAATTGGATTATATCTGTCAGTTGGATTTTAAACTCTTTTCTAAAAAAATTTGGGACATCTTTTAGAAAAGGTGTGGATGATCCCAACTTGGAAGCCACTAAATTTGACATTCCACACTTTTTTCAAGTTTGGAATATCTAGAATTTCACCGTAAGACTTGCTCTAAATAAAGATGAACGAATGTGACGGATAATGAAGGAGAAAGGAGTTGAAAAAATAATATTGCATGAGATTTTAGTGTTAAAGAGAGTGGACCCATGAATCCCTCTCCAATTTTCCCAACAAATCTTAGGGAATAGGATTAGACTTAATATGAGGGTTTTATGGGATTACAAATCCTGAAGAAAGTGTGAATCCAAAAAATTTGACAATCAAATAAGCCAAAAAAATTATACTTTCATAAACCCTATCTTCGAAATTCCGTAACCAAATACACCAACATCCTTCTTAAAAAAGATAACCTAGTAGGGGAGCTCAATTTATGATACCCTTTCAACGTGGCTATTGGGGTATATGATCTAAATAGTATCCCCACTTAGTGGTGGATATTCTTTATTGATGATGAAGAAGGTGAAAAGCTTATAGAAATATTTGTAGCCGAAGACCTTTGGATTTTGAAGGAAATGAGTAGGTTTTATTTTTTATGTTGGGAGAATGTAGTTATGACTATCTATAACTAGCAGTAAAACTTGATTTCCAAATTCATGTATGTTCTTTATCTCATTTGGCTTAATTCAATGGAGCTTGTATTAACAACAATGACAATTTGAGATATAGGGAGAGAATAAGGGAGTAAGGGAGAGCTATCTATCAAAGTTTAACATAAGTCGTAAGTGTGACAGAGGTTTCTAAATAAGGCAGGAAGAATGGTTCTAATAAAAAGCACATAGTCTAGTTTCCAGATCCATTTTATGTCCATCTTCCCTTCGCCTGTGGAGGTAGAAAAAAAGTTAATCAAGCTCATAAAGGATTTTTATGGGGATCAACAACAGAAAGAAGAAAAATTAGCTAGATTACATGGGAGAGAATTGTAAACCAAAAGATTTTGGAGGTTTAGTTGTCAGAAATTTGAGATTTACCAACAGAGCTCTATTAGTGAAATTGTGATGGACTTATAGTAAGGAAATACCACATTATGGAGAAGAACAATTCAAGAAAAAGACGGATGGGTTGTTGTAGACTTGTGGGTAAAAGGTAATAATCATCTCAAGGTAGAGGAATATGGAAAGGAATTCAGAAGTTAAAGTATGTAGTGGAAGACATGGATACTCTAGAAATCAAAAATGGCAAATCCATGCGATTATAGTGGGATAAATGGAAGGACAAAGAAGCACTTAAAACAAGGTTTCCAAGGCTATATAAGTTATCTTCTCAGAAGCAACATAAACTAAAAGAAATGGTAAACAATGGGTCATGAAATTTATAATTTACAAGGAATCTAAATAAAGAAAAGTTAGAAGATGTGATAAAACTATTTGCGTTGGTTGGACAACCTCATACCCTCAATTCAGAGGAAGACTCACTCATATGGAACCATGCTCAATATTTCACAAAAAAATCTTGTTATAATTGGTTGGTGGAACGAGACAACAACATCTCCACAGTACCCTATAAGTGTATATGGATTAAGCTTATAACTCCAAAAATGCAATATTTCTTATGGTTTGCTACTCAAAATGCAATTGCCATGATAGACAATTTGGTGAGAAGAGGGCGTTTGATTCCCAATACCGTTTGTTGCCTATGTAATGCAGAATTGGAGACAATTAAACTTTTTTTTTTTGCACTGCAAATTTACTTAAGGTTTGGAATTATTTCATCTGGGGCTATAATGTAAAATGGGTTCATAGCCCTTCATTAGAAACTCAACTGCAAGCATGGAAGTTAAGAAGAGGAAGAAACAGAGACAAATTTTTTTAACCCCTACTCATTTTTGCATTATGTTGGTCAATTTGGGGGGAAAGAATTAGAAGGATAATAGCTCAAAAGACTCCTAGGTCGGATGAATTTTAATTAATGAGGTAAAAAGTACAATATACCTCTAGAGAATACCACATAATTGGTTTAGAACAATATCCTTTCGAGACCTCATAACTCAACAAAAAATAATTATTAATTATAAATAGGATCTCGATTTAGGATATTGATAACACCTATACATTGATATATTTTTTTAATATAAATTTTAACCTTTTCTTTAAAAAAAAAAGAAAAAATGTGACAGAGATGGGATACTAGTGCTTGTTATTATTGATGCAAACTTAAATCTAAGAAGTATCATATGAGCTGTTTGCTATGATAATTGATAAGTAGTCGTATGGGAAGCTTTTACCTTTTTGTTTCTTTTGCACCTATGTGGAGTCTCTAATTTTATGTTGATTACAACACCCACCGTAACAAGGGACGGTAAAGATCTATTCTTCTTCTCTCTTAGAACTACAGTTTTACATAAGTACAGATAAATCTCGCATACCTAACAAACGGATTAAACGCCTCTACTGAGCCAAGAAGAAAAGAGTAATAATATATCTTGTAAACTTCTAATGATTAACCATTAACTAACAAAGATCACACGTATCTTATAGTTATAGGGAAAGCTGTTTTTCAGCAGGGGAACCTGATGTATTGTAATTCTCATGGTTAGAACTTAGAACTAAGAAGCATCAATCTTTGCTCTAAAACAGACGATTTTTACCCAAAAGGTGAATCTAGCCGTAAACGTTAAATGTCCTTGCTTCAGAAATAATGGCTGCTTTTTGCACATTAGCCCAAGGACTCTAATACCATGGGAAATCTGATAGGATAGGAGTATTATTTATCACCCTTCCATTGGTGGGCTTATCCCATGGTTACAAGGTACAATAAGACTTTAAAGGGTTTGGGGCTGTTAAAATGCATGGTTATAGCCTTATAGGCTTATAGCTCAAGCCCTTGAATGCCTTCGTACAAATTTGGGCCACATACTGAACTGTTCATGTTCTCAACTAAACTATCAACTACATCAAATATTTCAGAAGCTCTCACATTTGATCCATCATCAACTCCAAAGCTGATAATCTCGTTCATAATCTCAATCCAACTATACCCAGGATTCGTCTTCAAACTTCTATCTTTCATCAATTTTCGAATTCTCACCGTTTGATCCCTTCGCCCGGCAATGGCATACAATTTTGATAACTGCACATGAGTTGCAGCACAATCTGGTTCACATAAAAGACGCTTCTCAGCTGCATGAATTCCAATTGTAACATTCCCATGAAGTCTGCATGAAGATAATAGTGATCCCCATATAACTGCATTGGGGGTTGCCGGCATTTCCTCGATTAATACTTTAGCTTCTTCTAGCAACCCCGCTCGACCCAAACTATCTACCATGCACGAATAATGATCTAAATCTGGTTTAACCCCATTTTCAAGCATCAAATTGAAGTAATGACGACTAGTTTCTACAAGCCCACCGTGTCTGCATGATGATAGAATTCCTAGAAAAGTGATGCTATCTGGTTTAATTTTTAGTTTTTGCATTTCTTCATAAAGTTTTATAGCTTTCTCTGATAACCCATGCAGTGAATAACCTGCAATCATAGAATTCCATGAAACAATATCTCTTCTTTGCATAATTTCAAAGCTAAAAACTGCATCTTCAATATCACCACATTTTGAGTACATAGATATTAATGCATTTGAGATATCAGTATATGAATCAAAACCCATACGAATTATTTGAGAATGAGCTATTCTTCCTTGCACAAGAAACCCATTACCAGTATAAGCACTTAACAAACTTGTAAAAGTATAATCATTTGGTTTCACATTTGAGTGTCTCATTTGATTGTAAAGCTTCAAACACATATAAACGTGCAAATTCTGAGAACATCCTGCAATCATTGAAGTCCACGAAACAACATTTCTTTCGGGCATTTGAATAAACACTTTATATGCACTTACCAAATCACCACATTTTGCATATAAGTTGATCAAAGAACTCCCGATATAAACATACGAATCAAACCCAGTCTTGATAGCTAAACAATGAAGTTGAATTCCATGAACTAAACCCCTACCAGACCCACAATAACTTAATGCAGTGGAGAGACTATTCTTACCAACATTAGGAACAAAATTCCTGTTATGAATTTCTTTAAACGAAATTCCGGGTGTCTCTCTAAAATATATATTTTGATCATTACATGCTTCAGGATTTTTATCAACCAAGTCTTGCATACAAGATTGTGTGAGGTTGAGATGGTTTTGACGGACATGGGTAGGAGTAGGTTTTGGTGTTATGAGTTTTAAAATTCTCAAAGCTTTATCCCAACCTTTTCGTTTTTCTTCTGAATTGAACGAGGAAGAGGATAATGTTGTGAAAGGTTTTGACAGAAGCAGATGAATTGAGGAAAATGATTTGCAAGCAGCGACATTGTGAAGTTGGAAGATAATAGTGTTCATTTGTGGAGACACCCATGAGTCACCTATTTTGGTGCTGCAGAGAAGATCGAATCTTCCCAAAGGACCCAAACAGTAGTCACAGACACACAGGTAGGCATCTATGCTTTTGCGACTGTATCTACAGTTTTTATGGGCTTGGTACGCAGGGAATGACTATGTCCATTGACCACTGAAGTTGAAGATTCAAATTTAGAAGTTCATTTAGGAGGGCTTGTCTCTTCAACTATCTAGTGCAACAAGCCCATTACTAGTAGCACTATTGCCTTCTTTAGTTTGTGCCCCATCCCCATAAAAACAAGGGTAAATCAGGGCAACTGGTATGAAAAAAAAACATCTGCAAGTATGTGATTACCAAAAATGCTATTATGATAAAATATAAAATCCACATATCAATCAAATTCATAGGGAACTGAATTTGAGGAGATTTATGTGGATGAGTACAGGATGATTAGGTCATTGGATGTCGGATGGGGCTATAAAGAATAGTTGATGAAATTTGTGTTAACTAATTTTTATCACAGAAGTTAGTTAGTTGGTAATATATAAAGATTTTGTTATGTCATAATCTGTTATTTTTGTTAGAAACACCCATGAGCGAGTCTGCCTCATTCGCTCTTAGCTATAATTTTGGTTTGTTTCGTCTATATATAGCTTATTGCTATACTATGTAAAACTTATCATTTCATAAATGAACCTCATGATTCATCATAGTATCAAATTAGAAATCAATCCAAAATTTTCGTTTAAACTTTTTCTCAACTTTACAATCTTTTTAGAGCTTGTTCGAAAATTCCGAAAATTCCAGGGCCTGGGTAAGCAGAATAGCTTTCAAATAATTCTATCAAATTTCTCCATTACGAATATGTGAAAAACTTTATTTCGCTATTGGCATCACAATCTATCACTTCAATAATACAAATGAACCTTACTCCTCTTCTTTTTAACAACATATACCATTTTATTTCAATCAAGTTAGATGCTACTAATAACATTCTTTGGCGAAATCAATTTGTAAATGTGATCATGAGCCTGGTCTTC
The DNA here is from genome assembly GCA_023531435.1 of Papaver californicum. Taxonomy (NCBI): domain Eukaryota; kingdom Viridiplantae; phylum Streptophyta; class Magnoliopsida; order Ranunculales; family Papaveraceae; genus Papaver; species Papaver californicum. The sequence continues at coordinate 9,881,338 of JAJJMC010027464.1, read as the reverse complement.
TTGGTTTTTTTGATGGGTCTATAACAAGACCTCCTTATTTTCTTCCCAATTATGAGAGAATTAATCCAAATTATGTAATGTTAGAGAGATTAGATAGGTTTTTTTATGGGTTGCATATTTTACCTTTGGCTTCTTCTCATCAAACTGATGTTTCTGGTTTTGATTATGCAAAGGACATGTGGGATCGTGTCAAGTCTAATTTTATGGAAAAATCATTCTCTCGTAAATCCTTACTGAATAACAAGTTATAAAGTATTAAAAAGAATTCAATGACTATCATGGAGTTTATTACTGAGATCAAGTCTATCTCAAGCCAATTTGCTGCTATTGATGACGATGTTTCTGATGAAGATCTTGTTATGCACACTTTGAATGGTCTTGGTTAAGATTTTGCTCAATTTATAAAACAGTGACACCCTCTTCATATTTTTCAGTCTTTTAGATCTCGATTATTGAATTATGAGAAATGGTAAATAGACAAGATTCTACTTCTAGTGTATTCATAATTCATCTAGAACTTATGCTTTATACTCAAAAAGGTCTCCTGGTAATAAATACTTCACAAACCCTGGTGGTCGTCATACTAATAAGGTTGAATCCGAGTATGAGAAATTAAAGGGTTTTTTCTGACAATAAAGAATCGGGTAAAACTTTTTAAACTTTCTTCTGTTATTATTTTCCACAATATCAAGTTTGCAAAATAATACTCCCTCCGTTTCAGGAAAAGAGTTACTATCACTTTTTGATTTTAGTTTAAAAATAGATTAAAATAAAAAAGTAATAGTAACTCTTCCTAAAACGAAAGTAATAGGTTATTCTGCGGTGAAGGGTTCTTATACATATACTGCATGTAAGTATTCTTCACCACAAACAGTAGAGAAAGCCTTTACTGGACTACAAATTAATAACGATTCATCCTCAGTTTTTAAGTCACCTAGTTGTTTAGACAAGTCAAGATTATTTCTCAAATCCTATAACATTTATGGTTTTAAAGTTAGTCCGACCCCTTCCAATTCTTTACATGAATGTGTACAATAGACTCCGGAACCACAACTCACATGAGCAATAATTCTTCCTTGATATATTCAAAATAGTTACCACAGTGGTAGTGCTGACAGAGTTATGGTGGGGAATGATGCATTTTTACCTATTTCATTGTCTGGTGAGTCAAATTTGTCAACTCCTACTTCTAATCATAAACTTGGAGTGGTGTTATATGTTCCTCAAATAGATCATTACCTTTTATCAGTTTGAAATTTTGTTAAAGAAAACTCATGTTCAATCACTTTCTCTTCACTGGATATGGCATCAATGATGACACTAATCATGTGCTAGATTAGGGTAATAGAAATATTTTTTATCAAAAAAACTCTATTATATCTTTAGAACAACATCATACCTCTTTTTATTTGAAGCCTGATATAGGGGCTCCAATATCAATAGAGGGACTCCTCTATGAGGCGAGGTGACCCAATTTTTCGTTAAAATTTTTTAAAGGGATGTCCTAGGAGTAAAATTAAATGTCCATTTTACCCTTTACCCAATAAAAAAAAGACAAATTTGTCCTTTAATTAAAATCTTTCCATCTCCTCCATATCTTCTCCTTCTCCATTTTAATCAAATTTCTCCATCGAATCAAAATTTTATCGCCGATTAAACTCCCAATTTCGTGATGAAGAATACTAATAAATGTGTAGAAAGTAGTAGTGATGACAATCCGGATAAAACTAAACAAATTAATGAAGATTTAGGGTTACAAATTGAATTTACGGTTGGGTTCGAATGGAAACCCAACCATAACTGGTTTGTTCTTCATATTACGGTTGGGTTATTAAACAAACCCAACCGTAACTTCAAATGTAGGAGATGAAGATTCAATTAAGATTTACGGTTAGGTTTTCAACCAAACACAACCGTAACTAATCTTTAAACCTCAATCGTAAAATTAGATGAATAGATTTTAAGATTTTTCATTTTTATCTTGTATAGAATTGAAAGACGAAGCTAAACCCAAAAAAATGAGGTCAATCAGACATCGTATGAAGGAGTTATGATCAAAACGATGAAATGTATCCAGGAATATTTACGGTTGGGTTCGCCAATAAACCCAACCGTAAATTTGATATTTTTGGGCTTCATTGAGCCCAAATTTACGGTTGGGTTTATTGGCGAACTCAACCGTAACTATTCCTGGATACAAATAGATTTAACCGTTTTGATCATAACTCCTTCATACGATGTCCGATTGACCTCATTTTTTTTGGGTTAGCTTCGTCTTTCAATTATATACAAGATAGAAATGAAAAAATCTTAAAATATATTTATCTAATTTTACGATTGAGGTTTAAAGATTAGTTACGGTTGGGTTTTGGCTTAAACCCCAACCGTAAGTCTGGGGAAGGTTTATTCTTCATATTACGGTTGGGTTACGGTTGGGTTTTTAGGCAGAACCCAACCGTAAATATTTGTTGAAATTGTAACAAAAACTAACAGAATAAGTTACGATTGGGTTTTAACCCAAAACCCAACCGTAAATTCTACTGGATACCACAAAATTGGATTCTCTAATTTGTGTGGTTTTCAGTTTTTCTTTGTTTGAATGACCCAATTTACCTTCAATCTAGTTAAAATGATTGAATAAGTTCACTTTTTTGATTTTGAAACCCAAATTTGACCTTAAAACTCAATGCTCCAAGGGATGGCTTACGGTTGGGTTTTAAGGCAAAACCCAACCGTAACTATGGGAAAAAAAATGGTGTTCTTCATTTTTCTTCGACTTACGGTTGGATTTTAAGGTAAAACCCAACCGTAATTGGTTAATTCTTCATTTACGGTTGGTTTATTAAACAAACCCAACCGTAACTTCAAATGTAGGATATGAAGATTCAATTAAGATTTACGGTTAGGTTTTCAACCAAACCAAACCCAACCGTAACTAATCTTTAAACCCCAATCGTAAAATTAGATAAATATATTTTAAGATTTTTCATTTCTATGTTGTATATAATTGAAAGACGAAGCTAACCCAAAAAAAAAATGAGGTCAATCGAACATCGTATGAAGGAGTTATGATCAAAACGATGAAATCTATTTGTATCCAGGAATAGTTACGGTTGGGTTCGCCAATAAACCCAACCGTAAATTTGGGCTCAATGAAGTCCAAAAATCTCAAATTTACGGTTGGGTTTATTGGCGAACCCAACCGTAACTATTCCTGGATACAAATAGATTTCACCGTTTTGATCATAACTCCTCAAATCGTGATTTCATCAAATTTGAGCAATAAAAAGATCAAGAGTATAAGTTAGAGGTATACTCAATGCTACTATAGTTTATTGAATCAAAATCTAGGGTTTAAAAAAAAAAAAATCTTAAATTTCATCTAGTTTTTCTTCCTACCAAACACAAATTTAAAAGAAAAAAAATTTCAAATCATTTGATTAAGTAAAAGATTATGTTTAATTAATCATGATTAGCTTAATTTTTTAATTAATTAGTGTAATTAAGATTAACTAATCAGGGGTGGTTTAGGCATTGTGAAAATATTATGGATAAGGGGTTTTTGAGTTTTACTTCATAATGTCCCTACTTCGTCTTATTATTGGAGTCCCTCTATTGATATTGGAGCCCCTATATCAGGCTTCTTTTCTTTAATGACTGCTCCTTGTTCACTGTAACATAAAAAACTTGGACATTTATCTTCTCCACTCAAAAACATCTATAAAACAAAGAGCGCATAAATATTACTGGTTAAGGAAATACCACTATTTGCCACAACTGCTAGCGTGGAAAGAATAATAAACTTACATTTATTATGTCTATTAGAACCTACTTCCTCTCCTTTAGAACTTGTGCACTATGATATATGGGGATATGCGTTTGCTATTTTTAGTTCAGGCTATCCTACTATATTTTGTTCATTGATTATTATAATATATTTAATTGGTTATATCTAACGAAACTTAGGCGTGATAGCCTCTCATATTTCAAAACTATTGCAGGAAGTTTGTTATCTACTATAATTAAAACTTTTTAATACGATGGAGCATTATAATTAGCTAATGGCAAATTTAAAGAATTCCTTGTAGAATGTGGTATTATAGTGGCATGTTAATGCCCTGACACACCATAAAAAAATAAAATTGTTGAAACAAAACATATTTATTGTTGGTATTATCGGGGATTTGTTTTTAGATTTATTTTTAGGTTTAGTTTTAGTTTAGTTAGTATAATTAGATTTTTATTTTATTTATTTTATTTTTATTTGTTCTATTTTACGTTTCTTTGATATTTTTATTTGTATTATAAGTTTTGGATTAAAAAAAATTAGAGCCAAAGATTATATTGATTGATTAAAGACTTAGAGTCAAAGATAAATCGAAAAAAAAGGAAAAAAAAGGACTATTTTATTTTATTTTTTAGTTAATTTTAATTTTATTTAATTTTTAGGGTTTTATTTATTTTAATTTTTAGAAAATTGTATTAGGAAATATTTTATTATTTTTGTAATTTTTCTTTTATTTTTGGACTTTGGACTTTATTTTTTTGGGCTTTTGGACTTTATTATTTTTAAACCCTACGGAAGGGTAATTAAATATAAACTGCACATGGAAGGACGACAATTACGATATTGTCTCTGCCCCTCGGGTTCGTACACTGACATAGGAGTCGGTGGCCTGAGTCGACTTCAACGTCTCATCGCCCGTCTGAACGGGAGGTAAGACTCTAACCACCCACGAATCCCCTGTCAGTGGGTTTTCTGGACGCCTTTGTAATGCATATATGTTGAGGACCTGAATACGGATTTACTTTTCTAGTAAATGGCAAGGACTGGGCATATAAAATAAAGACTCGGATTTCATCATCGTTTCTTTCTTGCCCGCTTTAGGAACACGTTACAAAACACGAACCTAAGCTTAAAACTTTGACTAGAAAGAGACCGATAGGATAACGAGCTTATCAGAAAGTCATTTAGAAGGACTGTATTAGTTATTCTGTCATCCTAACTCAAAGTTCAGGAAGATTAATTTAAGTATATTCGAGCCGTCTTGTAACCCAAGGAAACGTTGCAAAAGAGGCAGGGTTATCAAAGCTCCTTAGAGCTTATCCTGTTTTTAATCGACTTAATCTAATTCGGATCATTCTAAGAGATTTGCTAAAACTGTAACTAGTTTCTTTTTTGAAAAATAGAAGCTTGTATAGAAATAATCTAAGTGGAGCCATCATGCTTTTTGTTTGTTAGATTCAATAAGTTTGATTTGGTTGAGTCGGCCTTGTTTGTGTTTTGTTTAGAACCCTTTCCTGTTGGGATTTATTTTCTTAGATTTTTTGTAAATATATTAGGAAGTTTTTGTCAGAAAATATCGAACTGGTATTATGAGGACCAATACAGTGAGTATCCGACTGAATTTCAAAATAAACATTATCCGTACTATCATCATGGTGTGTATAGTAGTCGGGACCACCACCAACCTTTTGGAGGTCACTTCTCATACCAAGGTGATCCCAATTACTATTCGTATATACACTCGTCATATGAACATGAAAATGAGCAAAATTCGAGTTTTTTTGTCTTGGAGGGATGCCCTAAAGCATGTGCAATTTAGTACTCCTTATAATGAACCTATTATGCCTCTAGAAGAATCATTGAAGCAGTTACGATCTAGTACTCATCATGAACCTATTATGCATCTAAAGAATCACTCAAGAAGTTATCTGAGATGACACATAGGTTTGAATTAAGTGTGAAAGGAGCAAATAGTACTCCAACTCTTTCTCTAGAAGAATCACACGAGTAGTTGCGATCTAGTACTCCTTATGATCCATTTGTTTCTCTAGAGGATTCCCTCAAGAAGTTGACTGAGAATATAAATAGGTTCGTATTAAGTGTGAATGAAAGTCTCTCAAAGAATAATATTGCTCAAAATGATCTTAATTTCCAATATAGTGCTACCCTTGATAATTATTCACCTATTCAAGAGGACGATGATAGAATTGGTAACACTAATTATTTAGACGAGGTTCAAACATCCTCATATTATTATGATGATGAGGATAGTATTGGTGAAGAACTTGAAACATACAGGCAGAGTGATCAGGAAATTGTCACTCTAATTGTGTTTCATAATGATAATGTTATTTTTAGTTCCAATCCAAATAATATTAATGATTATTCACCTATTCATAGGAAGAAGATTTGATTAGAGATACCATTGTTTTAGACGATGTAGAATTTTCTTGTTTTGAAGCCGATAGTGGTTTAGAGGAATGTGTTTATCCTGAGAATACTGTTTTAGAGTCCAGCGATTTAGAAACAATAGTCTTAGATAACAAAGATATACTCGTAGAGATTTTAAATATGAGTGAGGATACACCACCTGATTATAACCTAGAAGAAGCAATTGACCATTTTCAGGAATCTGACGATCTAGAAATTAGGAAAATTGTGATTAGTCTATCTAGAGAAACTGAAAACTCTAAGTTTGGGGGTGACTATCATTCTCCATGTGCTTTACCTTTGACTCTTAGAAAGGTCCCTAACTTGAGACTTGACATATGCACCTCTACCATTTTACATGATCATCTTCAAACAATATTTCTTGAGCCTAGTGATGTCCAAAAAGAAGTTCAGCTGTTAGAAACCCATCCTCTGGTCGATGTGGTTCACCTAGGCAATAATATCAAGATTGTATTTTTTTCCCAACAACAAAAATTCTTCCAATTGTGGAACCGTTTGAATTTCAAATGTGTCACTAATTAAGTTTTGAGACTAAGCTTAATTACTTTAGGGAATTAGAATCGACACATTTTCTTAAGAATGACCACCATTTTGATAGTAATCAACTGTGTGAGTCAAATCTGATTGACTTTGAGGATCCAAAATTATTCAGGTTATTATTATGTGCTTCAAATTTATTAGTTGAGTTACTCCAGACTTTACAACCTGATCCTGTTGATCCTGCCTATGAGGAAATCCAACCCATGAAAATATTTTATCTAGACCCTTTTATAGAGCCTGAACCTGAACCACAATTAGATGTAGTTTTCTTAAACAGAAAACTAGATAAGGGTGTGCTCGTGTTGTTCATTTTCTTAGCTTGTTGCAGTTTTCTTTTATTTGTGATAGCACTATTTGATTCAGATGACCCACAGTTGTTCCGGCTATTACTATATGATTTTATGAGGTGACTAGTCCTTTCTTAGTCTGGCTGAAGACTTGAAACTTAGTACTTCTTGGGAGGTAACCCATGCTCATGCGACACGGTAATATCCTTCATTAACTCTTTTCTTCAAGTGGTAACAATTTCTTCTTTTTCATGTTTTTAATCATTTATATTTAGAACACTGAGGACAATGTTTAATTTAAGTTTGGGGGTATGGGAGAAACTTTTAGTTGCAATATGAAACTCCAGAGTCTAGAAACTTGTGCCAATTCAGAATGACACTAACCATTATAGGTATATGGAAACAAAATTCTTGTCTATAGAAATTGGTGTTCACATCTAAATGATATATTCATAAAATGACAAAGCTCAAGTGTTAGAAATAACATGATAGTTGTCACCATATCTCGGAGTCGTCACCATATCACCTTTTGGTTTTATTTTTGTAATTTTTTGTGTTTCTCTAAGTGATTTGGTGGGTCACCAGTATCGAATTGTTATCGTCGCTAGGATGAAGTAAGAGTGATTGAGATCAAACCCTATTTTCGTATTTTATTTTTGTTCAGACCAATTATTTTTATCAAAAAAAAAGAGGAAAAAATTGACACTTGGATAGCGATATGTGTGTGTTCTACCTGTCTTCATCGCCTAAGCAAGTGTGGAACGCAAGATCCACGGGAACTATCATGTAATCTGCTGACAAGGAGCATGCGCTTAGATTCAAAAAATCTAATCATGTTGTCGTCAAAACAAAAAAATAGTTGTATATATTCAATAAATCGACCGGTGGGGCCCTTGTATATACCAGTTGAGTCGACATTAGTATTATGATTAAGACCAGTGAGAGCTTATCTCAATCCATGAAGAGTCATTCTGGCACTGACCTTCAGACAGATATGGAAAACACCGTTCACCTTAGTCAACATGTGCACACCTCTATCTCATTGTCCATTTTCTTAATCTATTCATGTGATTGTGGTCTGTTAGATTCCGAGTGTCGTGGTCTATTGTACGGTTATCTGAGTATAGTTTTGTTTTCTTATATATGAATTTTAGTATGCTTGAGTGCAAACTCGTATACAACAAGTGGACTCATATAGAATAATGATTCCCATAGCCGAAGAATTTAGTAGCCAACTAATTAGCATGTTTAGTGTCTACCCTCAATCATCCACAAGTACCTAGGGTTTGGAGTAAAAGATTTTGTAGGTACAATCTCTTGTAAACCCTCAGGAGGCTATAACTCGTCTGATAGGGACACCTATGGGTTTGAAGGCTTGTTGCACACACTAAGTGCAATCGCGATGCCTGCGAAAGTGAGATGGATTATTTTTTAAATTAGATTTGCTCAAGGACTAGCAAATAATAAATTTATGGGTATTTGATAGACACAATTTTGTGTCTAAATTGTTCTCAAATCCCTATAATGTTAATGCTCGATTGGTACATGTGTGTGATTTATGTGTTTGTAGGTCGTTTTGGTAAAATATTTGTGGAAACAATCGACTAAAAAAGTGTTAAAAGCACCCCAAGAAAAATTACTAGAGACACCCGAAAAATTGATAAAGGCACCCAGGGACAACATCTAAAGGGACCCCCACTGTTGGTTAGGGGGCATCCCCTTTTGAATTTCAAACCGAGAATGGCGGAAAGATATCCTTCACGCGTTAAAACCAACCGAGATTTTCAAATCCGTTTTTTTTTTTTGTTTTTAAAAGTTTCAAAGCTATCAAACTTGGAGCAGTATCTATAAGAGGACCAACACAGTCAAATACAAGGATTTCACGCGTAAAACAAACTGGTAAATCCTTATTTCATCCGAAAAAAGTTTGGATATCAAAGTAAAGATAAATATGATTTCGAGTTGGTTTTGGAGAGATTTCGGAGTGATAAACACATTTTTATGTCTTATTTGTCCTACATTCTCTATTTTGTTAGCATTTATTTTGTACTTATTATGAGTTTTTATGTCTTTGTAGGTATTTTTGGAAAATAAATATTTGTAGAAAAATTGGCTCAAAAAGCTATTAAAGGCACCCGGTGAAAATATTAAAGGCACCCATCTGTCATATAAGGGCACCCCTTTTATTTTGATTCAAAAACCGGAAAAGGCGGGAATTCTTCTTCACATAAAACCGAGAGCCCCTGATTTATTTGGAAACTATTTTTAAGGGATTAAAGGATGATTTGGATATAATAACAAGAAGCAATAGTTAAAACACATTCAAATACGTCAAACAGAGAGTTTTTTTCCGTAAAAAATGGGTGAAGTTAACTTGAATTGGCCGGAGAATATCTTTCCTCTCTGATTTTAGATTTGGAGGAATTTGAGTTCGTTTTGGTTTAGGAATTGAGTTTTATCGATTAAGGATAAGTTATTAAGGTTTTCTGAGCCTATAAATAGCAAAGTTGTTTCTGATGCTGCTGAAGACGTGAAGAACATGGAATAGGCGACGATTTCTTCAACCCATCTGCAACGGATATCTTAGCATCTACAACGTTTATCTTTAGCTGAAAACACTTTCTTCTGTTACAGTGAGAACAGTGGTTTGCAAAGCCGTTACACCGTTACGAACCATCTGTGTTATTGTTTTTCATCTTTCAAACACTTTTTGAGCTATGTACCAATATTTTGAGGGTATTTTGAGCAAGATGAGGTAAACCCCATCACTGAGGCAAGGAGGAAGCCATTTTCCCATGATTAATTGGTAACTTTTAATAATTCTTTTATGACTTTTGCATTTATTTTTAATTGACATTATGATTTTCTTAATTGATTGTGATTTTATTTGATGGTTTATGCTGAGACCTAGAGCTTTTTATGAGACATGCTTGTGATTGACAATTGATATTTTAAAAATCTACCTTTGGCAAAAATTAGAGTCACTTATTTGAGCTAGAAATGTTTAGAATTATTATTTTTGGAATTAATTGAAAGGGGTTAATGGTGAAATCCATAACCTTGGTATTTGTGAATATTATTTTCATTTTTGTGTATATTTTCTAGTTTAATATCAGTTTTTAAATCTGAAATCAATATTCGCAAGTTCAAGAGTTTGAACCTTATTTACCACTATTCTAAATCACATCACAGAGTCCTTATCAATTAAGGATAAGTTATTAGGATTTTCTGAGCCTAAAAATAGCAAAAAGAATAACAAAAATTGCATGGGGGGAGGCTCGGGAAGAAAACATAAGAAAAATGTTTCTGCTGCTGCTGAAGACGTGAAGAACAGGGAATAGGCGACAGTTTCTTCAACCCATCTGCAACAAATATCTTCGTCTTTGCAGTATTTATCTTCAGCTGCAACGGTTTCTTCAACCCATCTGCAATAGATATCTCAGCATCTGCAACGTTTATCTTCAGCTGAAAACAATTTTCTTCTGTAACATTGAGAACAGTGGTTTGCAACGCCGTTACACCGTTGCGAACCATATGTGTTATTATTTTTCATCTTTCAAAAACTTTTTGAGCTATGTACCAATCTTTTTAGGGTGTTTTGAGCAAGATGAGCTAAACCCCATCACTGAGGGAAGGAGGAAGCCATTTTCCATGATTAATTGGTAACTTTTAATAATTCTTTTATGACTTTTGCATTTATTTTTAATTGAAATTATGATTTTTCTTAATTGATTGAGATTTTATTTGATGGTTTATGCTGGGACCTAGAGCTTTTGATGAGCCATGCTTGTGATTTACAATTGATATTTTAAAAATCTACCTTTGGCAAAAATTAGTCACTTTTTGAGCTAGAATTGTTTAGAATTATTATTTTTGGAACCAATTAAAAGTGGTTAATGGTGAAATCCATAATCTCAGTATTTGTGAATATTTTTGTCACCTTTTGTGTATATTTTCTAGTTTAAAATCAGTTTTTAAATCTAAAATCAATCTTCACAAGTTCGAGAGTTTGAAACCTATTTTACCACTATACTAAAACACATCAGGCAAATCATAGAGATGGGAAATATTATGTCCTCTCAAGCTTCAACGCCAAAGCAATTTTGAATAAAGTTTTTCTCAACTTTGGTACATTATACATAAAATACCTTTCTAAGTTGTTATCTTCCAGGCCTCTTTATGAATTTATTTTTCATAGAATTTCATACTATTCATTTCTGAAAGTCAGTGGACGTGCAACCTGCCCAAATCTTTTACCTCATATGAATGACAAACTTGGTCCAAAATCTGCAATTCTTGGATATAATTATTTTCATAAGGGATACAGATGCCATGATGTTATCTAGAAGAAATTTTTTATTTCCAGGCGTGTCATGTTTGAAGAATCTATTTTTCATTTTGCTAAGTGAATGAGTGAGTTTTTAAGCTTAACACTAGCTCATTCTTCTATGAGAATTGCCATTTATGAGTCTATCATCCCTTCTATTGAACGGTTTATAGTTGGACATTCACCAGTTCTAGATTATCATGTTCACACTTTACTTACGACTGAATTGCCAACTAGTATTTCAGTTAATGCTTCACAATCCTTACCTTTTCCTCCACCGAGAGTCACTATATCACAATCTGATATTTGCCTGCCTAAAACTTCACGACCAGATTTTGTATCTCATCTTAATGTAAGGCATCCTATTACAAAGGCTTTCACATATATTTTTTCAATGTCCTTAAAGCCCAAACCTACAAGTCTGCATTTAAGGATGATAGATGGCTTGTAGCTATGGATGATGAAATTGGTGTTAAAAAAATGAATCAGACATGAGAACTAGTTCCATATGATCCAATTATGAATGTACTTGGATGCAATTGGTTTACAAGATAAAAATTAAAACCAATGGATCAATTCAACGGTTCAAAGCCAAATTGTTAACTAAAGGTTACCTTCAAAAGGAGGGTATTGAATTCAATAAGAATTTTGGTTTTGTAGTTAAAAAAAATACTATAAGGGTTGAGAAGACGAGGGTACCGAGTATACTGTCAAATCTTTTTCGTTTAACATATATAAGAAACAACTTTGGTATAATCTCCGTTAAAAATAGGATATATTACAAATTACCTAGGTGCAATTAACGTACTAGTATTTTTTTTTTACTTTAATATAAAGATAAACTATATAATACAAAAGCAAAGTAAACAATCACACAAGGTTTTGTTAATGACAAAAACTGCTTGGAGGAAATACCCCAGGACCTAATCTCATAAGTAAATTACTACACTCTTGTTTATTATGTAACTTTGGTCTAATGTAGTCGAAATAGAATAATATAACCCCTAGTAACTATATTTCTTTAGTATCCATGCATATACAACCAATTTGGCCCACACACATGAATCCCCTAACAGATGTTTGTTGCTATTTAGGAGTTGATCCACAATCCATCGTAAAGACTATCGATACCCGGACTCTAACCAGACGATTATATTTCATTTGAAGCGTCAATCATATAGTCAAGAAAATACTGTATGATTTCCAACTTGGTTTCAATCACAAAAGATAAGAGATGTGAATCTTCTAAGTCAAGGTTCTTCTGTTTAGTCTGTAAACAACTTGAATAACCAAGTATTATATTCAAATATATAAACTCCTTGTATCAATCAAGGTTTAAGGTTACAAAGTGAACAACTTGATCCTACACGAGTTAAGTTCAATTACTTGAAAACCGTGTTATCCTACTCAATCAAGTATGGCAAATATTTATTATCCTAGTCTTGAAATCTTCAGTCTTTAAAGTAACAATGTAACACCTGCAAAACGATAACTTGATTCAGTTATTGATAACCACACAGATCGAAGTTTGTTAAAATTGGCTTAACCAATAGTTATATCCACTGATTCAGAATCACTTGAACCTGTATAACAAGTTCTTCACAAATTCTTGAGTGGCCTTATTACAGGAAAAAAAATGACCATAAAATAAACCAGAAATTACAACATGGAGAACGTTATCTGTTAGTCACAAGTACTATAAAAAGAAACCTTAAAGTGTGGTGCAAATCCAATTCCCCCCCACGGTACTAGTAGAACTTCTCGATCCCCTAAGGAGTCTTAAAACCGGTAATCTTTCTTTCACCAAAATTGAATCAAATTACTTATAAAGGATAATAACGGACTACACAAACTTGGATCTCCAAATATGTAATGGTATGAGTTTTTAGAGAGACAAAAGTCATAGTGCTACACCAAGATTATGGTAACAAGAATAATTTATTTTCGAATTTGAACTGCATCATAAATTCTTATTCCCGAATTTAGCATTATACTTGATATTCTTGGATTATATTAACACAAATAACTCATTTGCATTTGATACAAATATATTATTATTCAATAATATAATCTAGAATATATACCACATTAATACTTGAGATATCTCACTAGACAAATAACTATATGCAAAGCTTATATTTCACTATGAATTTCCCTTAGAGCTTATCCATGATAAATGCGGTTGTTTTATACATGACATCCACCCACAAGACATCCCCTGTAATAATTTTTTCCATGTGGTAAGAAAAATTCTTAGATATTAGGAATATAAATATTTCTCATCTCAAACAATAACTTTTTTTTTTCTCTTCTTTACTTACATGTCATTATATAATTGATTAAGATTATTTCCAAATATATTTCTAAGTTAATTTTATTGATGAAAGTATGACTAGGGTGTCTTATAAAAAAATTACCATACATCCTCACATTAATGGGTTGAAGATGATTTTTATCAAAATGGTTGTGTATCCCATGCAACAATACTTTGGTCTTAAATACTAACCATCAAAGAAAAATATATCATCATCATGCTTGTTATAACCAATTTATAAAGAAACCTGTTATAACGGAGTTAAACTAGGTAAGAGCCACAATGGTGTATGATTAAAAAACAAATATGCTAAGTTATATTTGAATATTAGCTTTAGCTATTTATCAAAACGCATACTCGGAGAAAAATCTTCTTCTTTTTTTTTTAGCAAAGAAAGGATATTTCATTAAAATAAAAAGAAGTTACGACTCCACCAACAAACTTATCCAAGAGCAAGAAACTTAAAAACATGAATATTTTAAATCTTGACTCAGGACTCGATCTAACAGACTTGGAGGGACACCCCATCAAACTAGACCTAATAATAATCCTAGTTGCTTCGATAAGCATGTCATCTGCCCGGTTACATGATCTTCTTTGAAAAGAAACGTAACAATTTGGTAAATTTCTAACCATGTCTTGGAGTTCCAGAAGCAAGTTTTGATCTTCCAATTGGAACTTAGAGACATCACCATTGATACAAGACACTGCAACAATATCATTTGCTTCAATAACAACTTTAGTAAGCTTTAAATCCTTAACCTAATAAAGAGATCTAAACATCACTATTGTCTCTGCCTGATTTACATTCATTGCTCTTGATGATTATGCCACTTCCACCATGAAGGATCATGTGTAATCACGTAAAACCAAAGAAAAACCAACAAAGTTATTATGAGATTTCATGGAAGCATCAATATTTATACTTTTCCAGTTAACTAGAGGTTTTTCCTAGACAGGGTTTTTAGGTTTCAATCTGGCACACTCTAACTGGTTTGGAGAAATGTCATAATCGTAACATATTACCTAATTTTAGTTATTATGCTTATGGATGATGCTTTATATTATCAAAAACTCTTTCACATCTTGATTTCCACATATGCCAAAGAGTGACAGCTGCCAGATTTAAGAGATATGGGTTTTAAGCTTCCAAATAAAAAAATTCAAACCAACTCTTGATCCGTGCTTGCAGGTCATCATGCTTAGACATGGATATTTGCAAGAAGAGAAGATTCTAAATCATATTACTTATGCGTAATTGCACTTCATCAGAAGATGAGTTGTTATTCTTTTTTTGTTACTATACATAGGATATATTATATTTATATCCTATATATAAGTTCTTATTTTCTCATTTACTGAAAGAATGTTGTTACAACACTTCCATAAAAATTGATGAACTTTATCGGGGAGATTAGTGTGCCAAATTTTTTACCAACCTCTCCCTGAAATCTTATATGGATTTTGATTACCATACTGATGCTTAACTTTTTTCATTTATAGAGTGAAAATATCACACCTACTAAATGTCCATATTAACTTGTCTTTTTTATCTCTGATAGTGATAACCTGAGAGATCGCTCTTAATTGAAGTATTGTTTAAGAGTGGCTATGTTCCAGCTTATGGTGTCTTCATCCATTATGTCTGCATCCCTCATATTTTTATTGTTATTATTTTTCTGATTCCTGAAATGATCATCATCATTAAAATTTGGTATCCAATTACGATAAAAGGCTTTGACTAAGTACCATTTCCAATCTACCATTTGTAGTAACTTTTTATTATTTCTAAATTTTTCCTTAGACTCTGCCAAATCCAAGTACCATTTTTTGGAAGATTATCTAACAGAGAATCTTTATTCTTTAGATATCTTTCCTTCAGAACCTTAAATCATTGTGTTTCAGGATCATTTAACATTCTCCAGGCTAGCTTTTCCATAAGAGATTTGTTGAATTTAGCAACAATTTCGAAGCCAAACCTCCCTTCCTTTTTGTTTTGCATATGAAAATCTAAGACTTTGGGTCAAAACCTTTAGACTTATACTTATTCCATAAATAATATCTTTGAATATTACTCATTTGATAGAAAGTCTTATCTAGGGTAGAGAAAATACTTATATGATGTTGATCAATTGAACCTAAAGAAACCTTAATTTGTATAGATCTCCCAACAGAACTTATTAACTTTCCTTGCCATCTCTGTAACTTAAATTTCATCTTATTTATTGATCTTTTAAAATATTTTTTCTATTCCTTGAAGTAAAAAGATTAACTCCTTGATATTTCTCATTAAAATTCATCTGTTTCATTTTTAACATTTCAGAAATATCTGCACAGGCTTACTTACGCAAGTGTTTGCTAAAGAAAATATTTAACTTACCCAAATTTACTATCTTCCTAGAAAAAGAAGTGAATTGTTGAATCATCTTGTTAAGGTGAGTATTTGAGTTACCTGTAGCTATGGAGAAAAGAAAGCAATCGTCAGAAAAAACCAGATGGGAAATTTCTGGACTTTGTATAGCTGGCTTGACAGGTTCTATAATTTTATTTTTTGTTACATTTGTGAGAAGCCTGCTGAAACCTTCCATTCCAAATATGAATATATATATATAGAGAGAGATATAATATCCTTATCTCAAACCCCTTGTAGGTGTGAAAGGCTGGAGATGAGACCCATTCAGCATGAGAGAGATTTTAGAATTACTAATACATGTATATATCATATCACACTATTTTGAACCAATCCCTAGACTTTTATGTATTTGAATAAGGAAATTCCACTCCATGCAATCAAATGTTTTTGCCATATCTAACTTAACTCCAGTAACTCAAGAAAAGGCTCTTGTCTTCTTTATGTAATCAACCATTTCATATACAATAATAGTATTATCATGAATGTTTCTACCAGGAACAAAAATTGTTTGCCATGGAGAAATTATTTTTAGAAGAAATTATTTTTATTTTACAACAATGAGTTTAATAATAATCTTGTAAGAAATATTACTTAAACATATAAGTCTGAAATCTTTGGTTTTAATTTGACTCTCTATCTTAGGAATCAATACTTGATATGTCTCATTTATTTGTTGTCGAAAGGTACCACTTCCGAAAAATTCCTTAATCATATTTGAGACATCGATACCAACTCTATCCAAGTGATGCTTATAGAAGTCAGCTTGATACCCATCCGTCCCAGGACGCTAATGGTTTTATCTTGAAAATAATATCTCTTTTCTATTCAATTGTTAGAATAACATTGAGCATGGGATTTTCCTCTACTGTAATGCAAGGCTTGATAAGTTAAAAAATTTATTCATTCATAGTAGGATTTATAAGTAGCTGTAATAGATATAAAATGATCATTAAAATTTTCTTGAATATCTTCTCTTGAGTTAACCTATTGACCTTTGTTGTTTTGAAGAGAATCAATCATTTCTTCTTTTCCTATAATTTGTTATGGAATGAAAAAATTTTGTGGGTTTTTGTCTTCATTTCTCAACACGTTCTCTCTTGATTGGTGATTCTTGTTTCTCTTGTTGTACCAATGTCTGAGACTATCTTCTAATTTTTTTTACTTTATCTGAATTTTGAGGATCCTCATTTTTGGCTTGTTGGAGAAAATGATTTAATGTTTTTATCTGGGAGTTCACATGACCGAATACATTTTTTTCCAAGAGTTTGATTATTTTAGTTGTATCATTTAACATATATACTAAGTCCTCGTTTTGAGTCTGAGAGTCATTCCAACAGTTCATGATAGTTTTTCTACATGTTGGATCAGAAAAGCCAAACTTCATAGAATCTGTGAGGTTTAGGATAAGATGTTTCTTGTTTATGATTGTGAAGCACAATAGGAGCACGACTTGATCTAAATGGAACAAGATTATTTATGATGGATTTTTGGTGATTTTGAAACCAACAGATTATTTATGATGGAGTTTTGGTGATTTTGAAACCAACAAGGATTAGCTAAAGCTCTATCAATTCTAGATTTAACATTTTTGTTGGATTTTCTCTTAATTGACATGGTGAATAGTAAACAAATTTTATCATGAAAAAATTTATCGGATTGAGCATGATGTGTTGAGAAATTATATTCTAGACGTAAGTTATAAATTCGCCAACTACAAAAAGAGGTTTCATATTATGCAACTGGATTTTTAACACCGCGTGACTCCAAGAGTTAGTCGAAAGTTTGTATCCTCTAGGGCGCTATCCAAACCCACTTGATACTTGAGGGGCTTAATACGCTAAGTGTGAGCGTTAATTCAATCTACGCTCAATATCTGAGCAGATCTATAAATAATGTTTGGTGAAATGTGGTCGATTTTTATCCAAACAAAATTTTCAAGTTCTTACTTCACAAATATATATTAGAGTATAGTAGCAAGAACAAGTTCGTTCCCACAGAGAGGTAGGTGATTGTCAATTATTTTTTATTACTTATGCAAACAAGGGGTTTTAATTGTGATACAACTATGTTATACTAAAGCAAGTAAATTAATATGAATTATCTAAGATAAATAGTACTGGTTAGAGGGTTCATCTTCCATATTCCAACATGTTACCAACCGAATCACACTCAACATTCCTTTTTTCTCAATATCATTAACCCTAAAGCATCATATCGCAGGCTTACTCCGGAAAAACTCTTATTATCATCAAGCCACTCTTCGAATCCTTTTTACTAAATAACTTGGAGCAAGAGCCACTTAAGTTTCACCCAATGAAAACAATTATCTTTGTGAGTTGAGGTTATTCTAAACATTTCGGCACAAGAGCCACACAGATTTAACCTAGGTTACGCTTCTACACATAATTGTATTACAATATCTCGTCGTTAACAACTATGTTATGATACTTATAACAAAGATTTTTCGACAATTCCAGATCTCAAACCCTAGTTTAGCTATAAATATGAATACATGCTCATGTAATTCGTGACTTAAACAAACAAGCACTCAATCATACATGGCGTTATTAACGGTACAACATAAATGATATCAAAAGAGATCATGAAAATTTGAGAATGAATACTTCAATTAAAAACATGTTTTCAGACTTTAGACCACATATCTAACCAATAATGAAGGTTTATTTCATCATGGATTTATCAAAATTTATGGAAAATAGACAAGAAAGCAAGTTAGCAAACCCTAGAGATCGTGAAGATCAGTTCGCAACTCAAAGCCCAAGCTCCTTGTTCTTCTTATTGTTGCAGAGTACATGTACACTTTTTAATAGTCTAAGGGGTCTTATTATATAGTTTTCACAAAATCTAGGTACTAGAGTTCTATTGGGACGAAGTTTCCTTAATTTAGACGTAAAAAACGTGTCCAAGAAGTGTCTTTCGTCGAGCTAGAATCGGCAACTCAAACCCCTAATTTTCCACCGAGTTTTAGAGCTTAAAAACATCTTTCTTTCTGTCGTATAAGTGCCAAGAATCGGCAGGTACAATCACCTTGAAGTGTCAATTCTTATAGGTCCAAAAAGAAGACTTTTTCTGAGATGAAACATGCTCAGTATCAGCGGTAAAATTTCTTCAGAAGTTTCGAATCTGGAGATGGGCATCTTGTTCTCATTTTGTTCATACTTCTTCGTCCGACGTCGGAATGACCTCATTCTTTTTGTGTTGGGTTCGTCTCTTCATTTCTCTACAAAGTAAAGATAACAACTATTGCATTTGGATGAGCTCCACTTGGTCCATGATTCGTCTTCTTATAGTTCACATCTTTGTTCATTTTATGTCGCAATTCTTTTTTAGTTGAATCACTTTAAAACTCTTAAAGAACTCAAAAAAAATATAAAATAAAATGCATATTATATTAAAACTAACAAAAAAGCAATGAACTGGAGCATTAAATTAATACAAATAATGCAGTTATAAAAACCCTAACTAAAAGAACGGTTGAGATAAACGTGAATATACATACCATTACCAAGCGCAAATTAAAATTATGCCTGATATCATGATTGGTTTTAATCTGAGTTTGATGCTAGGCATAGTTTAAATCTGCAGATGGCCAAATTTGGCTAATGAATCTAACATTATTTTTGGCTTCTTTTATATATAGACCATGCATTTATTATCTATAATTCAAAAAGTTTAAGTTAAAATGAAAGACGAAACAAGTCTTAATTCTTTACTAACAATCCAGTTAAATCATATTTCTTCCCCAAAATCAAATTATAAACCCTATTTTTTTTTTTTAAATCCAAACTAAATTATGCTTCAAATTATTTTTATTGTTCTCTCTCTATTATCACAAATTGTCCAATTATAAACTTTAATTCTTACTTTTCCCCAAAAATAAACAAAACTATAATTTTTACTTTTCTCTAAAATAATGTTATTTTTTCTCAATCATGATTACATCGATATCGATTGAGGGTATATATTCTAATTAATCCCTTAAAAAATATCAACACTAATCGAAATGGAATTAATTAACTAAGATATTGTGATCTTTTCCTAAAATTAATCTTCCAAAATTACATAAGCATATTCTTAAAAAAAAATCTAAGATGATGTTCTTTTTTTCTTTCAATTATGATTACTTTAAAATTGATTATTCTTCAAAATCATCGATTATGTTATAGATCTTATATAAATTAAATTATGAAAGTTATGTAATTAACTTTTCTTTTTTGTCGCTTTAGGAATTTGATAATTTATTCAATTATTTTGGGTTATGTATAGAATAATTGTGTATAATTTTATGGGTTATGTTAAATAATTATAAAAACATGTTTGGTTAGCTTAATCATTTATTTATATGAGTTATAATTAATAAAAGTATATGTTATATTTAAGAGAAGCTTTATTATTAACATATTCCAACTATATCAAGACCCGTTGTGCTATAGTTTGGACCTTCTAAAAGATGCATCTTATAGCCGAGCTATACTGGGTAGGAGCTAAATTTTTGCATAATTGATAAAGGGGGGTCTCAATGGTAACAGGGGATGCCAATCCATATAAGATAGCACAACTCTGACCGTTGGATCTCTAGATTGGTATCCCCACTAGTAATGGTATCTTCTTTTATCAATCGTGAAATTTTGAGGTCAACTGAGATAAGTCCTGTAATATACTTTGGCCATCAATGATAACAAAAATAATAAAGGTGAATAATAAATAACTGTTAAAAATACAACAATTTAATGAGGTAACATCAACAGTGAAAATTCGACCACAACTCAAAAGTTTAACAATTTTTATGGGTTTATTTTTTATCGGCATTAAGAGTTGTGATTCTAACGAATTTAGAACTGTTGTGATTTTAACGAATTTAGAACTTGACAGTGTTGCCAACCCTAGAATTCAGGAGTAAGGGTTTGTACTGATTAATAAAGAATTTAGTGATGATAGGTTTCAAACTCAGGTTACTAGTATCATCACCCAATGACGTTACCACAGTTCATCACTACAACGATATCAACTATTAATATTTGACAGTTTGGTCGAACTCAAGTCACTTGTATTATCACCCAATAACATCACTGCAACGAAATCAACCATTAGCATTTAACAGTTTGGTTCATCTTTCAATGTGTCAAAAATATAAAAATTGGAGGAAAATAGGTATGGTCTTATTAATCTTCATTTTGGTCAGATAAAGATAGGTATAAGGCACTTTTTGGTTTGAAAAAAAAAACAAAGAGAGTGATGGTGAAGTATACGCAGAATAAGACAATACATAAAGTGTATGAGACTCTTTCTCGCTCACTATCTAAAAGAATACAAAATTAAATCATCTTTTTTTTTATTGTACACATACTTTATACTGCATTACTTGAAGAAGAAAATATCTCCCATTAATGAACAAAATCAATAAAATCACATCTTTCATTTGGTTGTACAAATACTTTAGACTGAAATATTGAATTAGAAAAGGCTTTTCTTATTTCAAACTTGGCAGGCGTATCTTGCACACTCTTTGATCCATGGATGTTGGAGCACCATTTCTATAGGGAAAAGCAAACAACCAAAATTCACAAAGATCTGGATGGAGATTTGTGATTCCCGTCGTCCATAAATAACTTTCAATTGTGAAATAAGAATACTACTATAGAAAAAGCCAAAAATGCCAAAGAGATTTGTCAATCCATCAATATACACCTGTAACACCAAAAACCAAGGAATAAAACCACATTGTATAATCTTACTGCTTTATATTTCGATTTCCATTCTTAGCGGAGTCGTTTCTTTTGTGGTCATTCTTGTAACCTTGTTTGTTTTGATTGAAAGAATTATATTAAAAATGCTATTGAGACTTAATCTTATTCTGTTATTTGAGAAACCGAATGAGATGTTTTGTACAAACTTAGTAAAAATTATTTTTCCTTTCCTGTTTAATATGCCACGTATTTTTATTTAAACTATTTATCTCTTTTAAACTCTAATTGCAAAACAAAAACCAAACCAGCTCAATCTATTGGGACTTAATCTTACTGGGTCATGTGAAAAACCGAATGAGGTGTCCTGTACAAATTTAGTAAAATTTATTTCTCCTTTCTTGTTTAGTATGCCGAGTATTTAATATTTTTAACTATTTTTTTTCTACAAAAATATTTAAAATTATCTCGTTTAAACTCTAACTACAAAACATAAACCCCAGTTTCATGCTTCAAAGAAAATAAAGAAAAGAAGAAAAAAAACAGTTTCATCCAAACTTAAATTTTCAATTAATCTTTAAATCCACAGGGCTCAATCATATGATGAGGATTTTGATAATTATGGTTATCGTCTCTACATTAGTAGTATGCAATTAAGCTCATAAACTTCTGAACAAAATCAACTAGTACAATAGAACCAAATATATTGCTAGGTACCATCAATTTGAAAGCCCCTTGTAATGGTGGTAGTGTTCATAATTTGTAACCAACAACGTGGAATGAGTCCTTTGTCATCAGCAATATTATCATTTATTTTCTAAAGAAACTAATTTTGAATTTGTAAAATGTTATCAAATGTTTGATCAAGACAAAAGTGCAATCTTTGATGACTAGGAGTTGCAAGGATCTTAATCAAAACTTCAGTTTCTAACTATTTATCGTATTCATCTTCAGTATGATTTGATTTTTATCCTCAAGAAAACATTAAAATTCTATATGCAAAATCATCCACATCTTCGTCAAATAAATTAAAATTTCATTCTAATTTATTTATTTTGTAAAAAAAAGGATATTATGAAAAGAGAGAATAAATAATACGTAGCATAAAAAATCAAAAGTTTGTTATTTCACACAGCCACTTCATTCGGTTTCTCAATTTACCAAATGAAAATAAGTCTGTATAGATTTTGGCATTATAATAGATGAAGAAGAATTTTTAGGATAATTTTTTATGAATAATTTATCTATTTATTTTTGAACAAGAGAAAACAGAAACAGAAACTACAAGCCCATCTCAGATGCCCAAACATCTGTGATACAAGAAGGAAGGGAATTCAACAATTTATTAGAGACATGGTTAGTAAGAGAGAACTGAGTTAGAGTATGAGCAACATCATTACTCTCTCGCTTGATAAATCTGAAATTGATAGTAGAGAAAGAAATTGAAAGTCTTCTGATGTCGGTTATGATAGGTCTGATTTCCCAATGTAGGAACTTGATAGGATCTTTAATGGCATTCACAACTGACCTAGCATCACCTTCAATAACACAACTGAGCAGCTGATTGTCAAAGGAAGAGTGGGTACCATGAAGGAGAACATTCGATTAAGATAACATGGGGTTATCCTTTTTTAAAAGGCAGGTAGCGCAACCTCTAAACGCTCTTAAATTACTTCTGGCCACAACTGCAATAGCACTATAACCTTTCTTGCAACCAGCATAGACATTAACCTTAGTAACCCCATCATCATGAGGTGTCCATTTACCCTCCGTTGGATCAGTAACCGGAACAAACTCAGACATGTTATCATTAAAAACACGATAATGTTTTTCAAATAACTGATTTGCCTCTTAGATAACTACCCTTAAAAGATGTTTCTTCACTTTAAAAACTAGGTTCTTCCTAACTTTCTACCAACACAGTAAGAGACAAGCACATATACTAGAATTGTAGCCGTCATCTTTGATTCTCAGCAGATGAGATAGAAGCTCCTTAAAGTTACAAATATGAAGATCTTGAGTTCTCGGCCCTAAGGAAAAAGAAAAGAGAAGATTTTGAGTTACAGGAAATATAAGAATAAGTAATTTATAGTCTCATCAAGATCTCCATAAAGTATGCATTCCATGGTATAACTGGGTATAAATCTGCCTATATTGGACAAAAACCCCAGTCCATCGTGGAACATTCTCCAAATGAAGACCTGCATTTTAAGAGGTATGATCCTCAGTTCCCAAAACATTTTCCAATCAAACTTGATGTTGGGATGAGTAGAACTGGACCCTCTAGAATCGGCTAAAGGTTGGTGGAAACTTTTAGCAGTGAAGTTGTCTTTTTTGTATAAAATCCACAACAAATTATCTTCTCATAACTCCCGAGATAAGTAAATATTTGTGATGCTCTGAATTTCAACATGAGAGAAAGTACTTGAGAGAAAATTCATGTTCCAAGACTTTCCATCAGTATTAATCAGGTCCTTCACATATGTAACATCACCCGCATTGATATTGTTGATTCCAAATGGCTTGTGACCATGCATCTTAGGGATCCAAGGGTCTTGAAAGATAGAGATTGACTTGACATCCCCTACTTTCCAACAAAAACCTTTCCTAATTAAGTTTCTGCTTGAGAGAATTGCACACCAAGTAGAAGAACAATTGTTAGGCCACTTGCAATTGTTAGATTTGATAGAATCTACATTTCTACTGACAAACTATTTATGTATTGAATTGATTAAAAAGGAAGTTGAGAAGATGAATTAAATATAGCAGAAGGAAGATCAATACCCTGAGAAATTGAAATTTCTGAGACTAATGCTTTGATACCATGATAAAACTTTAAAATACTACATAGCTACTGAATACGATTTGAATCAATTTTGATTAAATAGAAGAAGATTCATCTTACAGAGACAGAACCAGAGTATATATACTCCTACACTTTACTCTCTCAATACAAGACTCAACTCTCACACATGCTTACACAGCACGCTCACACATTTCACACACTCACTTCACACACACTCTTTATCTATGTTATTATCCTCCATCAATCTCAAGTGGACTGGAAGACAACTTGAGATTGCTTACAAAACACGCTTACAATGCAACAATAGTTGGTAATAAGGGTGAGTAGGAAGTACAGTTGAGGCGGCAGGCTAGAAGTTGACGGGGATAATGCCAGATTGGTGTAGTGGGTGTAGTAGTACAGAGATTAAGCAGGCAGCGGTAGTAGTAGTTAATCAGCAATAGCATAACAGACATGATGTCAATTGAAGTTGTAGCAGTTGGTGTAGAAGTAGGCAAAACGAATGATTGCAGCAGTTGAATAGTAGTCTGGGTAGAAATCAATACCAACAGAAGGAGCAAGCCAGAAGTCGCAGTACAAGAGTAGTAGGAGTGAAATGACCATACAAAGTATCAAAGAAGTATAAGAAGTATCATTAGCAAAGAATACCATAGAAGAGCCATATATGTTGTAGCATAGAACTTCACAGTCAATCACATAGCTGCACATAAGAAATACTCACTCTGTATTCCAAAAGAAGTTACGCATAGATATGCAAAGCACACACTCACACACATTCAAATCTGGAAATCAGCACCAACACTTCCTTGCAAATAGGTACAGTGACAAAGCTCATGAAGTAACTGAAGGTAATCTGTCCACAACCACCAGGTAACTGTGGATTTGGAATGAAAATCTGAAAAATAGTGTGCTCTTGAGACACACTAGCACTTGAAGAATACATAGAAGAAATACCAAACTGAAGTAAACAGAACGAAGCTTGCATTTAAAGAGCTTTACTAACTCAACACCAACACATAAATCATCCATTTAAAGAAATCACCAAACACTCTCACTAATAGATGAAAAAGGCCTATTATTAGTCTAACATGACCAAATGCAGTTCTTCATATCTGTATGCATCATCTGATGCACACAAGATTTCAACATTGAAGAAGGGATGACTGATCTAAGGAAATACAAAGAAGAGTGGTCGAAGATAAGCATTTAAGCACTTGAATTTGTGCAGAAGATATCCAGCAACAAAAAATCTTCAAATTCTTGACACTCATCAGCATTTTGATATTATATGAATCACAGAACCAATAGCCATATATGAAAAAGTGTTGGAGATAGGAATCTTGCGACAAACCAAATCACAAAACTGAAAACTCTATGGTGAAAATATATATGAGCACCACTACCAACTAGCAAACTAAATTCCACACTTGGCACAATGAATACTACCGTAGAAGAAAGAATAAGCACCAAAGTATACTTCCTCAACATGAAACCACTTAGCCAACAAAACTGAGCTGAAATAAGGAATAATATGCAAGAACTTCAACTGATTTCCATTAAGCAATAACTGAAGCAGGTTATTTATGTACTTATGAAAGTACCCATTATTATGCACCAACATGAAAGGGAAAGACAACATAATCAATCTTTCCACTTATTCCATTGATGCAGTCACCACATGATATCAGCTGAACCTTGAATTATTCATGCACAAAACAAATAAGAAAGTAAAAGATAAAGATAACATGACACATTCTCAATTGAATGCAGACTCATCAAACAGAACTCCAACTTGTATGCCAGTACACACACCAACTCCAATTCGAAGTCCAAACGCAGAAACATCATTAGAAACACAAGATACTTCAACACCGCAGTGATGACTGCCTTGAAATAAGAATTGAGATTGGAAGTATGAAGAATGAAACGTTAAGCACTATGTGCAACATCATTCACCCACAAACTCTCAACCTTCTGTTGAATCCATTCGAGTGGAACAACTTTAAGTTTTATCCCTAACTAGACCTTGGTGTAGCGGACTAGAACATGCTCAGACCCTTTCGGCATCAAGAAACAAGAATAACAGATTTTGATTAAAAAATTAGATGTAAAAACAACCTAATTATGATGAAAATCTTCGGTTAAGATGAAACTGGATCTTGTTGAAGTAGTGACATAGAATTCGAACACATGAGATCAAATCTAAAGTAATATAAAGATTAAGATAGAGATTACCAGCAGAGATTCAAATTTCAGCTATTGAGGTAGAGAAATTTCAGATCCAATCACTCAAACTGAAAATCCAAAACAATCAAGAGCTCAAGTTCTAAAACTGAATTTTAGATCCAAAATACATGCTTAATCTTGTTTGAAGACGTTTGATAGACACATTTTTGTTTCTAAATTGCGCTCGATTATCTATTTTGTATTTTTTATGCCTTTTTGAGAAATAAACATTTGCAGAAAAATCGGCTTGAAAAGTGATAAAGGAACCCAGGGAGAATTGATAAAGGCACCCAACTATTGGATTGGGGGCACCTCCCTTTGAATTTGAAACTGAAAATGGCGGGAACAAGTATCTTACTTGAGAAATTTTCTGAGTTGTTTGGAAACCGTGTTTTAAGTGATTTGGGGTAATTCTGATTTACCCAAGTGAAGTAAAACAACCAGAATAACATCAATACACGTCACAAGACGTGTTTCAGCCGGAAAAATTGGCAACAGGAATGAATCTAGACAGAAACACAGAATTCTTCTCTGTTTAGGATATCACGAGATTTGAGAGTGATTTGGACTTGTTCTTTGGGTCCTTATCGGTTAATAAAGTTTATTAGGGTTTACCAACACTATATATACCCAAGATAATTGAAGAAAGGGAGAGGAGGTAGCCAGAGCAGCCGAAAAAAAAACAAGAAGAAAGAAGTTTTTTGCTGCTGTAGAGAAGAAGAACATAAGTCGCCCAGAAACTGTCACTGAAGCTGTCACTTATACAATCATATTTCACCTGCGCCTGGAGTCCGTCTTTCTTTCCTGTTTTCTTTTCTTTCTTCTGTAACGCAGAGAACATCATCTGTAACGCTTATAAGCGTATCTGTTCTCATGTGTTACTACTATTTCCTCTTTGTAAACACTTTTTGAGCTATGAAATATTATTTTGAGATTGTTTTCAATACAATGAGCTAATCACCATTACTGGGGCGACGGAGGAAGCTAGTATCCAATAATAAAGTGGAAATTCCTATTTTATCTATTTTTTTGCAATTATTTTAATATTATTTGCTTTGAATTAAAATTAGAAAAATGGTTTTTATCAAATAATTGTGTTTTCTTTTGATGGGTCATGCTGAGTTTAAAGCTTTTGATGCCTCATACTTTCGATTTACAATTATTCTTTCAAAAACCTAACTTTGGCAATATTTAGAATAAATTGAATACAGGAATTGTAAGATTTTATCACTCGAAATATTGGCTAATAGTGGAATCTTTAGCCCTAGTTCTTCCCATCAATTTGAAATCTTAATCTTCTTTATTTTTATTTATTAAAAATTAGGTCTAGAAATCGAATCTTCACAATTCTGAGTATCGAACTTTTTACCACTATTCTAAAATCACATCAACGTTGCAGTAAGGCATCAAGATCAAATCGAACTTCACAGAACAAATATTCACTTCAAGAACTTCATTAATCTTCAAGAGCTACCAACTGAATTCAAAACAGATAAGGTTAGTGAAGAAAATAGAAGTTTAAAAGATGAATCAAATGTAGCGGAAGAAGGATCGATACCCTCAGAAATTGAAATTTCTGAGACTGATGCTCTGATTCCATGTTAGATTTGATAGAATCTACATAACACTTTAAAATGCTACGTAGCTACTAAATACGAGTTCAATCGATTTTGATTGAATAGAAGAAGATTCATCTTACAGAGACAGAACAAGAGTATATATACTCCTACACTTTACTCTCTCAATACAAGACTCAACTCTCACACATGCTTACACAACACGCCCACACCTTTCACGCAATCACTTCACATACACTCTTTATCTATGTTATTAGCAATCTCATAAGACTTCCACTTAGGTACTTAACTTTTAATATATTTTTTTTAACAACTGTCTTTCATTTAAGAACCTCCATGTAAGGCTCCCAATTTGGGCTTTATTCACATCATCCAAGCGTTTAATCCCCAGTCCACCATTTTCCTTATGAATAATAAGTTTATCCTAGATAATAAAATATTCTTTTCTCTGACCAGAATTGTGCCCCCACCAAAAATCCCTCATAGTCTTCTCGACCTATCAATAAACATTTTAGGCACTAAGGAATAAACCATATAATAGGATGGAATGAGGGTAAGAGTATTTAGAATAAGAGAGATCTTGCCAGCATGGTTTCCAACCTGTCATTTTTGTTTTCTTTTTTTTCCTCAAGAAACTTGTAAGTGCAGAAAAGCTTGTCGGATTTAGGGAGATAAACACCCAAGTATTTTTCATTAGACTTCCTGACACGAAACCCAAATAAGTCAGCTATCTCTTTTTGATTACAGCTGGGAACACATTTACTTAAGTGGATGGAGGATTTTTGGAAGTTAGTTTTCTGCCGGACCAGTTAGAGTAAATCGTAAGAACATTTTGAAAAATGTTGTTAATCTTATTATTGAGCACACCAATTAACATGAGGTCATCGGTGAACATCAGGTGGCTAACTAGTGGAGCAAATATGATAATATGTAGCCATTGTATAAGAAAGCTTCCTTTATTTATTCTATTTACCAAGAGAGGCCCTGAGACAACAAAATTAATAGATAAGGAAAGAGAGGGGGTGGGGGAATTCTTGCCTAATCCCTCTATCGGAATGAAAAAACCCTTCAGTTGTACCATTTACAGGTACATAAAATGAATCAGTAGAGACATAATTCATAATTAAAATAAGAAGCGGCCCAGAAATTCCCACCCCATTAGCATATACTTAAGAAAATTCCAATCCACTATATCATAGGCTTTGTTCATGTCAAGTTTGAGAGTGAAAGAGGCCATGACAGACTGAGATTGTTTCATAGAGTAATTAAACACTTTGGCAGTAATGATATTATTTAAGATTTGTCTCTCAGGGATAAAGGAAAACTGATTGTTTTCCATAAGTTTATCCAAGAGGGATCTAATTCTCCTAGAAATAAGTTTGGTAACTATTTATATAGCATGTTGCACAATGCAATAAGTTTGAAAACCACAGAGGATGAAGCATTTTTATATTTTTGGATGGGAGTTAAGTTAGTGTGATTCATGTCCCTGGGAATGGTACCAGAACTTAGGGAAGTTACCTCATGCTGATTAAGTGCCATCACCTTTTGAAGAAGATAACATGATAGCCATCTGGTCCTGGAGCTTTAAGATTTCCAATATGGTTGAGGTTACTGAAGATTTCTTTATTGGAAGGAATTTGCTGTAACTGGTTGTACTCCTCTTCATTTAAGATGTTGCTAATATGATAGAAATTAGGCATATTAGGAATGCTATGGTTCTGCCGGAACATGGAGTTGAAGTGAGAAACCAACTCTTTGGCAATCATATCATTCTTGGTAGTATATTCCCCTTAATCCAGTTGAATGACATTAATTGTGTTCTTTTTTCTTCTTTGAAGGATAGACAAATGAAATATTTTGGAGTTTCTGTCCACATCATGAATCCATTTTGATTTAATCTTTTGTTCATAATATTTCAATTCCATCTCCACCAAGTTTTCAAGTCTAATAATAATTTTTTTTTCAATCTCACTCACATCACTTAAGTAGGCTACTTTCTACACCTTTACCAGCTTCCTTTGATTTATCTTAATTTCTCTAGCAATATGCCCAAATTCCTTTCTGCTCCACTTTTGAAAAACCACTGCCATATTTGTGACAATAAATTGGTTCAATAACCCTCTAATTCTTATTTGTGGTTCTAAAAGACAAGCAAAATTAGATATTCTTCTAATACCCAAAAATATGTAATAAACTTTCATAATATCCAAAATTGGGTATTTCACCCAAATTTTGTAATTTTATTTTACACTAGCGGACTAAATTACCTCTTTTTATCTAAGTTAGTTATTAAAATTTAATTGCATCTTTTGACCGAGAGTTTGATGTCCAGGAGTAACAACAATTCCAGTGGCATTGGTAAGTTTGCCAAAATGCCAAGCCAGGTGGATGGGCAAAATCAGTTTTGGGCAGTGGGGAATTGGCTAAACGACGCAATATGAATCGACCGAGGTATGCTAGGCCGAGCATATCAAACACATCCAACGGCTATAATTCCACCCAACTATTTATGATATTTGTAATTGAATTAGAGAGCATGTAATCAAAAAACGACTAGCATACCTACTTTTTAACATCTCATACGTACAATTTTAAAAAATCCTTCAGGATTGCTTAATGAGCTTCATAAGCAAAACTTTTCCTTTTCCATCTTCTTCATTCTTCCCGAGCTCGTAATACAACTTTCGCATTGGTTTCACCCCTTAATCGATATCGATTGACAAACCGAACTAAAGCTATAAATTCTTCCACTTGTCTTCTTATAGTTTGATATCGACAAAACAACCCAGCTACATTACGGTTATTCGGGTTACCACCGGTGTCAGTGCAAAAGTTCTCATAGATTCTGCTCCAGTAACTCATACTCACTAAACCATTTTGTCGTCGTTCCTCACTCCTTGCCGGATAGCATGCAACAAAGTTTCTACATAGAGATAGATCTTCATCAATGGTAAACTCTGCCGGATTAATATAAGGTTGAGCCATATGGGTGTAAAAAAAGTTGGAAAAGAAGTTTGAGAAGGTGTGATTTGGGAAGTGAAAATGCTTGAATATATAGAACTATTTTATAGGCATATGGGTGTAAAAGAAGTTTGAGAAGGTGTGATTCGGAAATTTGGAAATGAAGTTTGAGAAGGTGTGATTTGGGAAGTTGGAAAAGAAGTTTGAGAAGGTGTGATTTGGGAAGTGAAAATGCTTGAATATATAGAACTATTTTATAGCCGTTATATGGATCTAGCCGTTGTCGGCTCAACCTAGGACGATCGTCTCAGTTTGCAACGACAACGGATATATAATTTATAATTTCGATCTTAGCCGTTCATCTAGTTTCAAATTAAATATACATTTATTTCAAAAGGAATGAACAAGCTTAAACTAAACCAAAATTAAAATTATATTAAAACATCAATCTCCATTATATTAATTTAATACACTACGCTCTTTTACAAGATATAAACTAGGGAAGTAAAACTTAAATTAAATAAACACTTCAGTAAAAATCTCTGATAATCTTGGGCTTTCTGTTTATCTTCATTTGATGGATCTTCCATTCGATGCGCTCTTGAGAAGATTTTCCCTAGTATTTGTGAACAGTCTTATGGTTAACTTTCAAAAAAAAATTCCTTCGATTTTCTTGCCTTGAACTCTTTTTTTTTCTAATAGCTGCAGATTTGACTTGGTTAACATCTAAAACTTGAAGACCTATTTGTTTTTTCTCATTCTCAATTTTCTTGTAACCATCACATATCTTATTAATAACATCTTCGAGTATAACTCCAGAAAAATATAGTTGGGTTGGAAGATCAAGTTGGGTTACAATTTTTGTTATTTTTTTCTGATTTTTTTTTGAATAAAGGTTGAGAAGAAGAGTTTGAGATGGAAAGATTAAGGTTTAGGTGAAAGTAGAAGAATTTTTTAGCTGAGAAGGTGTGATTTTGGAGTTGAAAATGTTTGAATTTATAGGGGAGAATTAAGAGTTGCTGTTCGATCGTTGTCGAATCTCATTGAGTCGCTCGTCTCAAACATAAACGATCGACTTTCTATGAGCCTCGATGGGTAAACCCCCCCAATATACCCAATTGTCAACTCATTTTTCGGATTTTCCCATCCCATTGTGGGGTGGTAATTGACAAATTAGCCAATATACCAATCCCACTGTCTTTGCTTTAAGTAGGTAACGAAAACCCAATTTGATCACCTTCTTTACTTTATCTCTTCAAATGGATTCGAGTTAGGCAATCAAATTGTTTGATAATCGTTCTTTTTGAATTTGATTAAATCTCATCTTCTGTCCGACTGAATATTATATTACAAAAAAAAGAAGTTAAAAGTTATCTGGTTTTTCTTTTTCTAGCAAGTAGTTATGGACGTGGCTTCCTTTCATCATCAACAACAAAAAAAAAAATCTAATAATATATATATTGATATAAAGGATTCAAAAAGAAAAGAAAGACATCAGATCTCTGTCTTGTATGATATATCAGAATCCCTTTAGTTCGTTCGCCCATTCATGATTCATACAAAAAAAATAATCTATTATAGCTTTTGTCACGGGATCAGAAATAATGGAAGTGAGTTTGATTATCATAATATTGAGAACCAAAACATCAATCAATAATTAGATGGATATGATCATTTAATGTATATACAGTCAATCCTAGGTGATGATGGTGGTGATTATGGCAACAACCATTCTGGTGAAAAAAGTAGTGGTGTATCTAGGGCTTAAGGTTGATACATAAGTAGAGTTGTTAAGGTGGGTTTTAGACACCCATATTTGTAAAGGTTTATAAAGTTTAATGTTGTTTATCAGGGATGGGATTTAAGTGAAGTAGAGGTTTTTATGGGAAAAAAACTTAAAGAATGGAATTTATGAACTTTGAAGTTTGTGGTGATGTTGATTTAAAAAAAAAAAACTCGGATAAACCTAGATTCACAAATTCAACCTAGATGAAACCAATTTCATCCCGCATATTCTGACAAAAAAATAAGGTTTTGACCAGTTTCATCTTGCATATTTTGACAAAATCAAACAACCATTTGTACATCATACTACTTCACGGATTAAACCTGGAGTTTCATCCTGCATATTCTGACACAAAAATGAGGTTCTTCAGGATGTATCTGGTTTCATCCTGCATATTCTGATAAAGAGACATGATTTTGTCAGGATGTATCTGGTTTTATCTTGATAACATTTAGATAATTATTTATTTATTATGTTGAAGATAATGGTGTTGTTTGTTATAATTTTTTACTACTGAAGGTAGTGGTGGCAATATGTGGTTGGAAATGTTGGTAATGAGGCGATTGTGCTAGATTTTTATATATATTTTTGTTTATTATATTTTTTTATATGGAACGAGTGATAGTATAATTTTTCATATCTTATCTTAAGACATGATGCAACCAATTTCATCCTAACTATTTTTTTAAATCAGGATGTATTCGGCTTCGTCCTAGCTACTTTTTGAATAATTTTTTCTATCTTATTTTAAGCCAGAATGCAACCAGTTTCATCATAGCTTTTTTTGATTTTTTTTTTTTGAATTTACTATCAATGATGGATTTGTTGATCATCTAAAACCCTTTCCAAAAATATAAGTTTTATTAAAATCGGATATATATTTTGGAAGTTATGTATTTTTTGTGATTTGTTTTAAATTGGAGAGAGAAAATAATTAAAAAAACATGAAGATAAGGGACATAATTGTCTAGGATTTTAGTGTATATTTCACCCATCTATAATGTTTACTTCTCCACTACAACCTTATTTTGGACAATAAACCCATTTTAGACTATGGTTGCCACACAGAGCCCGAAGCTCGATTATATGCCTCGGTTGCCACCTCTATAAATATTGGGTGATCCAACCAAATTTGCGCAAACTTATACTTTTTAGTTTTTCTTTTATTCTGCATGTGAGTCATGAAAAGAATTGGAGCACGATCACTATACCACTTTGGGAGATGAAGGACAACAGCAGTTGGAAACTCTAAGAACTAGCTAGTCGAACTTATAACCCTTAGAACACCCCACCATTCGAATTTGGTTTACTAGTCCAAGTATAAACAGGTTCAGCAAAACCTAAGTCAATAATTGGTGGGACTCACCATCGATTATCCATATGGTCCATGATATTCGTGTAGTATTCAAATTCATTATTTCTGGTATTTTTAATTGGAGTCTTGATTCCCGAAGTGTCTAATTTGGTGTTTGTATAAAAGGATTATTTTTTCTTAACCTTAATATATATAGTTGCAAGTAGTAAGGCCAAGTCATATGCACTTGTCAAATAAGTAAAATTTGTCCATATTGAACTACTATGGATATGCTAAATGAGCAAATTGGCTAATATGCTGGTTTGCACATCGCGGCAGAGTTTCTGTCGCGTGACCAAACCTTTGTCGCCAATGATATAAATTATGTCGCTGAGTTTTAATCTCATATTTTTATTAATTTTTTATCCAAGAGTCTCTACATAACTTCTTATTTTGATCATGGCCTTTCATTATTGCAAATCCAATAACTATTTTTGATTAAATGAAATTTCTTTTTGCCACACATATTTTGGACATACAAGTTTAACATTCACTCATTTAAATTCATAAACATTAGGTAGTGTAAATTTATAAATTTACTTTACCTTTTCTTTATAAAGGTAAGTTATAATAGTAAAACATATGAGTTTTTGATTTAATCGGATTTTTCTATTTTATTTTTAATCAACATGTTGGACTAAACCTAAAGAAAAGTCCGCGTCGGCAGCGCCAAAAATTGATGTAGTTTAGAAATAGTGGTAAAAGATTCGATACTCAGACTTGTAAAGATTTAATTTTTAAACGTAATTTTTAATACTAAAAATAAAGAAAATTGAAGTAGAATTGATTCAAGAATTGTGGAAAGAACTGAGACTAAGGATTCCACCATTAGCCAATTTTTTAAGTGATTTAACATTAATAATTATCTTGCAATTAATATATTCAATTTATTTAAAATATTGTCAAAGTTAGATTTCCAAAATATTAGTTGTAAATCAAAAGTATGAGGCATCAAAATCTCTAAACTCAGCATGACCCATCAAAAAAAAACAAAACTAATCGATAAAAATTATTTTTTCCAAATTTAATTCAAAGCAAATAATTATAAAACAATTGCAAAAAAAATTAATAAAATAAGAAATACCACTTTATTATTGGAAAAATAGCTTCACCCGTTTCCCCAGTGATGCTGATTAGCTCATCATGTTGGAAACACTCTGAAAATAATTTTTCATAGCTCAAAAGGTGTTTACAAAGAAGAAATAAAAACAGCACAGGAGGTTTGATACGGTTATAACTGTTGCAAGCTGTGTTCTCTGTGTGGCTGAAGAGAATAGAAAACAAAAGTAATAAAGTATGGTTCCTGGGCGCTTTTAAAATATGAAACATTACGCAACAGAAACAACGACTGTTTTTTCTAGCCTTATGTTCTTCGTCTTCTTCTTCACCAATAGAAAGTTTTTTTTCTTCTGAATTTTTTCTCACGTCTCTGGCTTGATTTTTATTTGGTCTCTTCACTTAAGGAACTTGGAATAAGTAGGAATCTTCCTAATTGCATCTAATAATGGAAGGTTGATAGTGACTTGCTTAAAAACCTTCAATATGTCATTAAAGTTGGATTCCTTCTTTGTTGGTTTTAACAGTTGTGGGAACGGGGCTCTGGGCACAAAATCTGGCTTATGAGGAACTGCATCAGGCTCTTTAGAGACTTCGTCAGTCTCTTCATCTACTGGCTCAGAAGGGTGAAATACAATATGTTCACTATCAGGCGTGGTTACCTTGTTATATACCACTTTACCGTTTCAAAGGGTTCTAATTGCATTCACATACTTTGATGATTTCTCACCAGAAGATAATTCATGAACTCCTCTAGGATTGGGGTGTGGTTGACCAGGGAACTTGCCTTTTTCTTTTTCTCTCAAAGACTCAGCGATTTGACCAACCTGGGTTTCTAAATTGGAAATATCCTGACTATTAGCCCGAACAATCTTTTGATTTTCTTGTAAACTTTGGTTGACTGACTGCTGAAAATTTATACTATTCTGAGTTAAACTCATGACCGTCTTATCTATCGGATTCTGAAATTGTGTCGGTCCTGAAGGATTCTTAGTATAACCAAAACCTGGGGAAACCTTAGAATTACTAGACTGACCTTGACTCTGGCCCTTAGACCAAGAAAGGTTATGATGGTTTCTCCAACCAGGGTTATAGGTTTCTGAATAAGGGTCAAACTTCTGATGATTATCAAATCTAGTGTTATTATAAAGAGCATGAGCTTGCTCTTCAACAGTTTGTCCTTCCCAAAATGACTTGGGCTCAATTCCACAACTAGATTGACTCAGTTTTAAAGCTTCTAACCTTTTTGATATAACTGTTATTTTGGCATCTGATTCAAAAGATCCTTCTATCCTATTGACATTTCTTCTACTTAGAAGAATTGTTTTCTGGGGCTCCCTATTGTTTTCCCGTTGCTGGATTTTTTCGGCGATTTCATTCAAAAATGTCATCGCACCATCGACAGTTTTATTTTCAAACCCACTTCTGCATAAAGACTCTACCATGTTGTTATCGAATAATCTAAACCCTCGTAGAGGATCTCAACTAGCCTTATTTTTTCTAAACCATGATGAGGACATTGTGATAATATATCATTAAACCTTTCCAAATACCTATATATTGATTCTCACTCTTGTTGAGCAAATGTCCAAATCTGCTGCCTAATAGATGATGTTTTGTGCCTAGGGAAAAACTTCTAGAAAAAGGCAGATGTAAGTTGTTCTTAGGTTTCAATCGACTCAGAAGTCAAACTATATAACCAAGATTTGGTTTCATCTCTTAATGGGAAAGGAAACAATCTAAGTTTCAATGCTTCGTCATCTAGGTCTTTAATCCTGATGGTACTATATATTTCCTCAAAATCCCTAACATGGAAATAGGGGTTTTCATTTTTTTTCCCTAAGAAGATTGGAAGCATCTGTATGGTCCCATGTTTCAACTCATAGTTTGCTTCAGTTTCAGCTAACCTGATACATGATGGACGAGAAGTCCTAGTGGGGTTCAACAAAGCTTTTAAAGTTTCCATTGCTGGCGCTATCAAAAGAAGAGTGTTCGAGGTCCTCATTTCCAGAAACAGAACTACTAGGTTTGTCACTAATCAAACGACCTAGAGTGTCTCTTTTCCAAGATCGATCAGTGATGATTTCAAGCGGCCTTGGCATACACTAAAAAAATAGATCCTAATTGGAAGGGAATTCTAAACAATCACAAGCAAGGCCGACTCAACCAAATCAAACCTATTGAATATAGCAAACAAAAAGCATGATGGCTCTACTTAGATTGTTTCTAGACCAGCTTCTATTCCTTCGAAAGGAAACTAGTTACAGTTTTAGCAAAACTCTTAGAACGATCCGAATTAGATTAAGTCGAACAAAAAAAGGATAAGCTTTAAGGATTTTTGATAACCCTGTCTCTTTGGCAACGTTTCCTTGGGTTACAAGACAGCTCTAATCAACTTAAAATAATCTTCCTGAACTTTGAGTTAGGCTAACCGAGTAACCAATACAGTCCTTTTGAATGACTTTCCTATAAGCTCGTTACCCTATCGGTCTCTTTCTAGTCAAATTTTAAGCTTAGGTTCGCGTTTGGTAACGTGTTCCTAAAGCGTGCAAGAAGGAAACGGTGATGAAATCCGAGTCCTTATCTTGTATGGCAAGCTCCTTCCCTTTACTAGAAAATAATTTTGTATTCAGTTCCTCAACATATATGCATACGAATGAATACAATAAACCCACTTGCAGGGGATTCGTGGGTTGATCGATTTTTACCTTCCGTACCAGACGGGGATGAATAAGTTGTAGCCGACTCGGGCCACCGACTCCTGTGTCAGTGTACGAACCCGAGGGGCCGAGGGTCCGAGACAATATAGTAATTGTCGTCCTTCCATGTTGCATTTTATATTTAAATTACCCTTTCGTAGGTTTTACAAATAATAAAAATGTCCAAAGTCCCAAAATAAAGTCAAAAACTGTCCAAAAATAAAAGAAAAATTTACAGGAATAATCAAAGATTTCCTAATACAATTTTCTAAAAAGAGAAACAAATAAAATCTAATAAATAAAAATAAAATCTAATTAAAAATAAAATTCTTTTTCTTCCTTTCCGTTCTTTTAGCTTTAACTTTAACTCCAAGTCTTTAATCACCAAAGTCTGTGGCTCAATTTCCTTTTAATCCAAAATCCGAAAACCTGTAGCAAAAAGATAAATACTCAAAGAAACGTAAAATAGAACAAAGTGAAAATAATACTAAAAAAAAAACCTAAAAATAAATCTAAAACTCTAAACCTAAAGAAAAGTCCGCGTCGGCGGCGCCAAAAATTGATGTAGTTTAGAAATAGTGGTAAAAGATTTGATACTCAGACTTGTAAAGATTTAATTTTTAAACCTAATTTTTAATACTAAAAATAAAGAAAATTAAAGTAGAATTGATTCAAGAATTTTGGAAAGAACTGAGACTAAGAATTTCACCATTAGCCAATTTTTTAAGTGGTTTAACATTAATAATTATCTTGCAATTCATATATTCAATTTATTCAAAATATTACCAAAGTTAGATTTCCAAAATATTAGTTGTAAATCAAAAGTATGAGGCATCAAAAGCTCTAAACTCAGCATGACCTATCAAAAGAAAACACAACTAATAGATAAAAATCATTTTTTCCAAATTTAATTCAAAGCAAATAATTATAAAAGAATTACAAAAAATTAATAAAATAAGAATTGCCATTTTATTATTGGAAAAATAGCTTCCCCCGTTGCCCCAGTGATGGTGATTAGCTCATCATGTTGGAAACACTCTCAAAATAATTTTCCATAACTCAAAAAGTGTTTACAAAGAAGAAATAAAAACAACACAGAAGGTTTGATACGGTTATAATTGTTGCAAGTTGTGTTCTCTGTGTGGATGAAGAGAATAGAAAACAAAAGCAATAAAGTACTATTCCTGGGCGCTTTTAAAATATGAAACAATACGCAACAGAAACAATGACTGTTTTTTCTAGCCTTATGTTCTTCGTCTTCTTCTTCACCAGCATAAAGTTTTTTTTCTTATGAATTTTTTCTCAGGCTCTGGCTTGATTTTTCTTTGGTCTCTTCACTATTTATAGGTTTGGGAAACCCTAAGTAGCCCTCCTTAATCGATAAGGATGCAAATATATATCCAAAACTAACTCCAACTCAGTTTTTA
This sequence comes from Papaver californicum, assembly GCA_023531435.1. Lineage (NCBI taxonomy): Eukaryota > Viridiplantae > Streptophyta > Magnoliopsida > Ranunculales > Papaveraceae > Papaver > Papaver californicum. The sequence continues at coordinate 9,841,619 of JAJJMC010027464.1, read as the reverse complement.
TCCAATTCAGAGTATATCTCTTCTTTTTCCGGCGTTGACTTGACTCTGCAGCTTGTTTCACGGCATGGAACTCTCATGAATGACGTGTTTCAACCTATCTTGACCGTTTCTTCAGTTTGAGATATCAAAAACACATTTTAAATCCCATAAACTTCGGTTCCCAACTAATCCAGATTTTGTTCTCTCGCGTGAAGAATATTTCCCACCCTTTCCGGAATTTGAATTTGAAAGGGGGTGCCCGTAATCCAACTGGCGGGTGCCTTTATCAATTCCACCGGATGCCTTTAGTAATTTTATGGGTCCCTTTAACAACTTTTTGAGCCGATTTTTCCACAAATGTTTATTTCTCAAAAATAACTGCAAACACATAAAATCACACAATAAGTATAAAATCGAGCACTAATAATACAGAGAATTAGAAACAAATTAGACACAAAAATGTGTTTATTAACCCCCAATACGGATAATTTCGATCGAGATCTTGAGAAACAATTGGAACAATAATAACATTCCCGTTAGGATTAATACTCGGTATCTCCCAATCAAAAGGTGGCATAGTTGATGAAGAAGATGAACCTCTTTGGTACTGGGATACATGAAGGGAGCGGGCATTGATGGTGAAGGGTGAGAAGGAAGAATATCGTCATCAAGTGGCAATCTACCTAAAGCTGGCATATCCATCCCTCCCAAATTTTACGGCTCCATATCAATGATAGGCTTGCAAATTATGTTGAACCAATGAAGATAATCACTTCTATCATCAGGCTCCTTGACCAAGTCATTAGCATGATTCCATGGTTTACTGCTTTGCAATAACATCGCGTAATTATGATAAGAAATATCCTCGCTTGGAAGTGGTTGATTTCTTTTACTGTTCTCCTTTGTAGATGTACAAGGTGTTTTTCGCCAAAGTACCAGATATCTTTTCCAAAAGGAGAATTAAAAAACACCGATCGATGTAAGCTCAACTGTAACATCCTTTGAGCAGCTGCACTCTGGTACTTTGGATGATTCACATATGGCATAGTAATAATGTTATGGCTTGTTCTACATACTTGTTGAAGCCTTTGAGACAACTTAGAGTGTTGACCGTCATCAATCTGATTGGTCCGCCAGTTCTCAGTTTGGTACTTATATAGTAGGTTTTACCAACACGAAAGTAAGTATACCAACAATACTATGAAAACATTGTAAAATTTAATTAGTTAGTAAATTAACATTTTAAAAAAATTAAATAATAAAAAAATAATTAAGTGTTGTCTAATAAATTAGTTTTTTACCTCCAAGATTCCCCAAAAATAATTCAAACTTGGTTTGGATCCAGAGCATTCACTGAGGCCTATGTACAATGAAGATAACATTGCAGACCTCAATCATACATTGGAGCTAACTCTAAATTTTCAAGTGCTTCGAGAAAACCAAGATTTATCACTGAGCTAGCATTTGAAAAAAGACATTGTCCTAACACGTATAACACAAACACTATTTCGATCTCATCAAAGTGGTCGGTGTCTTCATTCAAGGAGTTGTTTCTATCTCGATTGTGCTGACCACTTCCCTTGGTCAAATGGAACTATATCTCTCTCGCATAGTATTCCCGTCACATATACATATCCAACGGTGTAACTCTTATAAACAACATTTCGGCTAATTTATAGTTTTTTTGCATAATCTAAATTTCCATGAATCCTAAAGTTTGCATATGAAGCCAAAAATAAAAATATAATAAATTAATTAGGGGACAACAAACTTACCGTATTCGAAATCCTTAAAATAGAACATATATGTAGTCTTCCACCAACGTTCTAATATTACTTGAACAACTGAGACCTATGGTTCTTATGGTTAAATAATATAAACAACACCAAGGATATCTTCAGACTCTCTCTCTGTAATTGCATTAGGGAGCCACCCAAACACTGTACCCAACTCAGTCCACCCACCCCATAGTCTGGTATTTGATGACCCGATATATGGTCCTCGAGTAAACCAGCACGCGCATGATGTCTAACATTTTGGAACTTTTATCCTGATTCTAGTCCACTCCACTTTTTAGGGTGCTTGATGTTTTCCTTTTTATGTTTTTTTTTCCTTAAAAAACTCATTGTAATAGAAGATTTTTTAGAGTAAAAATTTTGAAAAAAAATTTGTGAGAAAAATTTATATGAAATTAGGAAGGAGAATGTGAAATTGGGAAAAAATGTATTAATTTATAGACGATAAAGTATTAATTAGTGGCGACCTAGTTTCCATCAAACGACAAAGACTCTATCGCTCAATAGAGATTTTATCGCTTATTCTATTTTTTATAGTGACGTGGTTAGTTTATTTTATCACCTGGCTTGGCAAACTAATCATTTTGCCCATATATATTGAACTTGGCCTAAGTACAGTGGAATTATTAAGTGTTGATACCTGAATCATGTGTTCAAAAGTGAACAACACTCTTAAGTCTTAACCCTACCGACTAATTCACGAGGATTACAACATAGACGCTTTAGATTATGAGTAGCTCCATCGGATTCCCGATAATATGGAGACTGTTTGATTCTTAACAGTATTTGATTTTCAATAAAGTGGCAACAACTGCAACTTTAAGAAACATCCCAATAGTGTGAGAACAGAGAAATGTGTGTGAGTTTCCACTCACTGACGCATAACAGTAATCAGCTGATTGATGGTCCCAAGTGGCACGTGCTTTTCAACATCACTCTTTTTCACGTGGGGGCATCCTTATGATATGCCACCGCATAAATTTCTCCAAAAACAAAATATTTGTCATTCTCTTTTAAAAAACTTAACCTAAGAATTCCATGTTTGTCCCTCTTGAGGTTTTTAAGCTCTTCTTCTTAACTTGATCATTACGTGACAACTCATTTCTCATATCATATGCCATGTTCTTATTCTTTCTTATATACAAAAATTCCAAAAAAAAATCTACAGCCCAAAATAGAGAATGGAACCATTCTGCCTATTTCTAATCCCAATATTAGAATCACTTCCTACTATCCATTAGATCTAAATTTGGGAGAAAATTCGTAGCACGGTTGTTTTTTAAATGTGATTTATTTGATTACAGTTAGGCATTTCCTTCTATCCATTAGATCTAAATTTGGAAAAAAATTCGTAGCACGGTTGTTTTTTAAATGTGATTTATTTGATTACAGTTAGGTCTAGTAACAATAAGCTAAACTAAAGCACATTAACCCATTTTGTAATCCATTTGATGTTTTGATTCCAAACTGGAATTGCACGTGGATGTACATATTATTTATGGACTCAGTTCGGTAATAAAATTAGATTGAATTAGTGTTCAATTATAATGTCATTTTAAAGGTTCTACAAGAAAGGACCACGGACTAGATTTATTGGTGGAGCCCGAAGGGCCATTATTATTCTACTTGGATCGGCAAATATTAATAGACTTTGTTTGATCAATTAGCTGGTAGGGCATCTTGGGTCGTCGTAATAGATAAAAATGGAATTAGGCAAAGACTATAATGCTGCATATACTTTTTCTCTTTTTTGGATGATGTATAAAATCTGGCTGCCGGCTTCGGCCTCAGGTAAACATCACGGATTCATTGAGAGAGATCGTAATAGAACCATATATATACGAATTTGAGCCCATTGTTGAGTTGAATTGAATTGATTTAAATTAATTCACGGTTCTGGCCTAAAATCTCCTCCTATAATTTCATATAGTTCATTTCACACATTAATAAAGAAGCCTAATTTAGGGGATCCCATATTTATAAAGGGGCTCCAATGTGAGGCAGGGTGACTCAAAGGCTATCCTAGGGGCTATGTTAAATGTCCATATTACTCTTTTATTAATGAAAAAATCTAATTTATCCTTCAATCAATTAAAACCTAAGCAAAACAAAACCTTACCCTCTCCCTCCATATCTCCTCCTTCTCCATTTTAACCGAATTTCTTCATCGAATCAAAATTTCGTCATCGATTAAACTCTAAATTTCGTGATGAAAAATCCTACTAAAGGTTAGAAGGTACTAGCGATGACAATCCGGAAAAAACCAAACAAGCTAACGAAGAACTTGGGTTACAGAAAAATTTACGGTTGTGTTCGATTGGAAAACCCAACCGTAACTGGTTTGTTCTTCGTTTTACGGTTGGGTTATTAAACAAACCCAACCGTAAATTTAAAGGTAGGAGATGAAGATCAAAGTTTACGGTTGGGTTCGATTCTGAACCCAACCGTAAAAACTTTGCACTTATAAATTTTTTGGAAGTTACGGTTGGGTTCAATTCTGATTTCCAACTGTAGATAATTTTGCATATGTCAAATTTTTTGTGTTGAGGATTATTTACGGTTGGGTTCGATTGTAAAACCCACCCGTAAATTCTTTTGGTTAGTTAAAATTTTTTGTTGAGGATTATTTACGGTTGAAAAACCCAACCGTAAACCTTTCAGTTTTTGTGTTTCCTTAAAGTAGACAAACCCAACGGATCTTTTATTTGAAAATCTAGCCGTTGAGTATTTTTTCACTATAAAAGGAAATCTTTCCCTTTCACTTTCTCATTATTCCCTATCCCTTTCATTTTCATTCTAATTCTAGACTTTCCAACTCATTCTCACCATACCCTTTGAAGCACTAAAAATGGTTTACACTAATGTTGAAGATGTTGGAATTGTTCGAGCGTGGCTTACGATGATAATGCAAGATTACGATAGAGCTTCTTATAACAACAATAACCACGATGTTGCACATGAAGATTGGATGGTGGGTCAGAATTACCATCCTTGGTGGAAGCGTGTGTTTCAATTTTTTGTGGCATTAGACGGGAATGAAAATCGGAGGATGTTCAGAGGCATCAAGAGACGGTATGAGACGTTGTTTGTAAAAATGGAGAACTTAAAACAGGAAATGAAATTGAGAAAAAAGCACTTCCCACCGAAAACGGTGTGGAAAGAGTAAGTGTGTCAATTAATAAATCGTTCATTAAAAAGAGTTTTCAAAAATTCAAACTTATAATTGATTTGTTTTTTTCAGCATGTGATGGCTATAGAGCAATATAGAATCAAACATGGGGAGGAGTTTACGCATGAGGATTGCTGTTGTATTTTGGAACAAAGTACCTATCTTGATTTCATCTATTATCTTTAAGTGTTTAAGTGTAATCATCTAATGATCTATTGTAATCATCTAATTATCTAATGTAATCTTCATTTAATGTTAAACATAAGGTTTTTGCCTACTCTTCTATTTCATAAGTGTATCCCAGTTTCATTTACGCTTGGGATACAAGTCCATACCCAACCGTAGACCAACCAAAAGCTTTAACAAAGACAGTTTTACGGTTGGGTTTTGAATATTCCTGTTAACTCAAAAGTTGTATTGGAGTGTTTGCGTTCGGTTGGGTTTTTGTTTGTTTGAATGACCCTTTTTACTTTAAAACTAGTAAAATAGAATGAATAAGTTTAAAAATCGATTTTTAAACCCAATCAGGAGTGAATTGAAATTCCAAAAATAAGTTAACAGGAACATTTACGGTTGGGTTTTGACTCAAAAACCCAACCGTAAAACTGGATAAAATGTTTAGTGACAGGTTTATGGTTGGGTCCACAGGACCCTACCCAACCGTAAACCTGGCCTTTATTTCCCTACAGTTTTATGGTTGGGTTTTTGAGTCCAACCCAACCGTAAAATCCTTTTCAAGAATCTTTTGTTTCGATTTTGAAGGCCTTTTTGGTTTGAAAAAATATAGTCGTTGGAACCTTGTATGACCCATTCTTTGAAATAGAGCCGTTACACATGTCAAATGGTTGAGTACATATCAAATCCATCAATTTTTTTTTAAAATAAATAGAACCTTACTTCTTTTACAACAATCATCTCCAACAAAACTATTGCTCTAACATACTAGATTATGGCTCAACCTGGGGGTTCAAAATCCTGATTTTACTTTGGATGAAGATTTATGTATTTGACGCCTATAATGCTTAACTTCGTACATTATCTTCTCAATTGTGCAATGTGACACCTTATAAGAAATCCCTTCGAGCCATGGGTCGTCTTTATAAATGGTGTATTTTCTACAACGGCTTTTTTCAAAAAGTTCCTTGACTCTATCAAGGTCACGGAAGAAATAATCGTGCATCGCTTCGAAGACCGTAACAAACCCACCATCACAACTATGAAGCTTATTCTTCATTCGGTTGTGAGATGACTCTGCGGTACTTGTAGCTGGGTTGTCAAAGTGCTTATATTGGTTTGTGAACGCCGCTACAAACTTCTCTTTGTGCGGATTCAACCAATGGTCCATCAAATATTTCAAAACTCTTGGATAATTTCTCAAATGCAAGCATAACATACGAACATTTTCTTCATAATTTTCCTTGGTGATAGACCATGTCAAAGCGTCTCATTCACTTTGGAAACTAACCCATTTTAGTTCCGCCAACTTGTCATCCTCCTCGAATTTTTCTTTGGCCTTTTCTTGTTGAGGTACCCGTAATTTCTTAATTCTTTCCATCTCGCTTTTCTTTGTTGGACGAATAATCGGTTTGCACTTGGTTTGAATATTGTTCCATAAGTGGAACGTGCAAAAAAGATGATGAGAATCCGGGAATATCCTTGCTATGGGATTCATCAAGGCTTGTTCTTTGTCGGTGATAATCACCTTGGGGGTATATCCTTCAACGTAGAATAATTTAACTTGTTCCAATGCCCACACATAGCTTTCTTCGAGCTCGTCTCTCAAGAAGCAAAATGCAACACTAAACGGGGACTTGGTAGAAGTTTGTCCAACAAAATTCAAGACCGGGAGCTCATACTTGTTAGTTCTGTACGTGCAATCCATTAGAAGCACTTGATGGGAGTACCATGCTAACTTCATAAACTCGGGATGAGCCAATATAATATACTTTATTTCTTTATTATCATCTTCTTCGTTGAACATGGTGTAGTTGTGCTTGTCCCCCAAGTACATAAGTTGTTGGATTTGGTCATTTTCTTGCCATTTCTCACTCTTCAACTTGGATTTGGCGTTGTAGATTGTCTCCAACGTAGAGACATTCTTTGTGTTTATTTTCTACAAGTGTCCGAGGATATCAATGGGTTTCACTCGCTTTTCCGTCATGTCGCCTACGATGACCTTTTCTTCCTCGGTGAGTCGTCCCGCAGAAGGATGCGTTAACAAAGTCTCTGGTGGTAGGTGGTTGTGACAACCACATACAACTCTAGATAAGAACCACTTATTCTCGTTGTTGGTATGAAATTGAAGCTTAAAAGGACATCCCGTCTTCTTTGTGAAAGTTTTTGACTTCCTCTTCGTCTTTCCTACATACTCATTACCCTTCTTCGCATGACTTGTATAGAATCCACTACACTCGCAAACCATTTGAAAACGGTTGTTTTTTTGTTGGTTGTTACAAACAATCACACACATGATGAGTTTGCCATGTTCTCTAGCCCATTTCTTTGCATCATCTCTTTTATCCCATGTCTATATGGTCCAAGAACACAAAGTTAGAAAAAAAAAGTTAGCTATATTGTCCAAAGGAATTAACAACTTATCTATAACCTACCAAGTCGTTCAAATAGTGATCCGTAGTATCTCTAGTTTGAATATCATTTGGAGGAGGCTGAGCATACATTGGGTGAGGTACAATCTCGAGCTAAACAAAAAATATCAAGGCATTAGGCAACAAAACACTACAAACTATAATTTCCAGTTAGGTTATGAGCGTCGGACCCAACCGTAGAGGAAATTACGGTTGGGTTTGGCTTCAAACCTAACCGTAAAAAGAAAAGAAAACATCCCTAATAGTTTTACGGTTGGTATCAATAGTCGAACCCAACCGTAACTAGTGCAATAAGTACCCATGCACATAATGAGTTACGATTGGGTCGGTGCTAAACACCCAACCGTAGAACTGTTACGGTGTACTTTTCCTCCATTAAAAATACGGTTACAGTTGGGTTTGAGAAGAAAACTCAACCGTAAAACTACCTGAATCACAAAAACTATCATTATTATGTACGTGATTTCATAAAATTTGAGCAAAAAAAAACAAGAGTTTAAGTTAGAGGTATACCTGACTACTCTCGCCAATTGAATCTTCAGTTTGACAAGCTAGTTTTTCCATTTGGTTGAGATTCACCATCACAACTTTGACTTAAAACCTCTCTACCATCCAAATAATCATACATGGTTGGGTCTCCATCAATGGGTATGTAAAATTTGGTTTGAAAATCATACAAGGATTCACCCTCCACAAATTTTTCACTAGAATCACTCATTTTGGTTAAGAAAATCAAAATTTAGGGATTTTAAAAAAACAACCAAAAACTCTTTTTTCTTTCTTCTACTTTTTCCACCAACCAAACCAAATAAAAATCTGATTTATGCATACAAAATGTGGGATAAAGGAGATGAAGATGATCATTTACGGTTGTGTTCGATTACAGCCAACCGTAAATGTGTTTGCACTAAAACTAAAACTCCTATTTACGGTTGGGTTCGATTATAAAAACCAACCGTAAATGATCATCCACTAAAACTAAAACGGCTATTTACGGTTGGGTTTTCAGCCAAAACCCAACCGTAAAAATTCCTGGATCATTCAAAATTGGATTCTAGTACTTGTGTTGTTTTCGTTTTTTCTTGTTTGAATGACCCAATTTACCTTCAATCTAGTTAAAATGATTGAATAAGTTTAAAATTTTGATATTTAAACCCCAATTTTACCTTAAACTCAATGGTCCAAAAGATGTTTTACGGTTGGGTTGGGAAGCCTAAACCCAACCGTAAATGTTGGATGAAATTGTAAACTAAAATTGGTTTTTACGGTTGGGTTGATTGGCAAATCCCAACCGTAAATCATCCTGTATAATATTTTTTTTTAGATTATTTACGGTTGGGTCCGATGCAAAAACTCAACCGTAAAACTGTTAAAATTTGTAGTTCATCCCTGAACAAGCGGTTATGGTTGGGTTGGGAAGAACACCCAACCGTAAATGGTGTTTACGGTTGGGTTCGACATGAAAACCCAACCGTAAAATTCTCTGAATTAAAAAAGAAAGTCATCTTTTATAACGTAATTTCATCAAATTTGAGCCATTAAAAGACCAAGAGTTTAAGTTAGAGGTATACCTCACTACTCTGGTTGATTGAATCAAAATGTAGGGTGTTTTAAAAAACTCTAGAAAATTATCTTACATTTCCTCTAATTTTTCTTCCCACCAAACCAAAAAGAATTTTTTTTATTTGATTTGATTAAGTATAAAATTATTTAAGATTAATTATGATTAATTTAATCTATTAGCTAATTAATTTTACTAATACTAATTAATCAGGGGTATTTTAACCATTATAAAAATATCATGGATAAATAGTTTTTAAATTTTACTTCAAATGTCTCTATTTTGTCTTCACATAAGAAACCCTTCTATGAATTGATGAGCCCCTAAATCAGGCTTCATAATAAATCAAATTAATGTTTCAAAAAGAAGAAAAAAAAATACAAGTTATGAAAATCATGTGACACTGTCGAAGTGGGTCATACATTTCCTTCGTGGACTCAAAAGAAAGAAGAGGAAAAAACAGAACAAAATTTATAAGTTTTAATCCTATCTCTATCATTAATTCTGATATACATAGATGGATCCAATAAATTTGCTGATCCTGTAGAATGTTAGGTTCAAAAGTCTTTGTTATTCAAATTTGATTATGTGTTACAAACATTTCTATCTTAAAAATCTTTAATCTCCAAGGCTCCAACGTCATTGTCTAGTATCTCCATTAATTTCACCTGATAATAAACTTGTCCCAAATTCAACTACAGTTTAAATTTCAAACCCTTCCACATCTTTTCCATCTACGTAGAAAATTGTGGAAACGCATTAACAGTCTAAATATTCCCAAAAGAGTGAAAGACAAAAGGCAAAGGCAGATGGAAAAAAAAGGAATAAAAGACGACTAATAACGTGCTTGCCGTTTTCCCTACAAATGTAAAGCCTAGACGTTTGTAGACTAAAAAAGAATTAAATACGTGGAAGGTGGGATTGCATATAAAAATTTCTTAAAACTAGGGAATGGTTTGAAGAATTTAAAATTCAAAATTTCACAGATGTGTTTTTCTTATTCGTTCAAATTCAAATTAAAGATTGAAAAAAATGCTACGGAAAACTGATAAAATATTGGAATTTGTTGGTATCGGACTAACGGTCAGAAATAAAAATGATAGAGACGGAAAACTTGACGCCATTAATTACTTAGTCGTTTAATTTGTAACTTTTTATTAACGTCACAATTAATTTGGCTCCACCTCTCTCTCTTTATCTCGTCCCCTCTCCTGCTACTCCATTTTATAGTAGAAGACGAGAAACATACTTCAGTTTCTCTCTTTTAAAACTCTTCTTGAGTTCTCTCTCTCTGTCTAAAATTCCTGAACTCATTTCCTTTTAATCCAATTCATTTTTTCCCACAGAATTTGTAATAAATATTTTGAATTTTCGTCGACATTTCGAAGTTGTTGAATCGGCCGGCATTTGGCAGTAAGTTTGTAATGACTTATTTGTTGTTTTGATGATTAGGTCATTGATCCATTATTCGACCGAATCGGATGTGTATTTATCTCTCATATGACTCTATAGATGTTTCATTCTCTCATCTTGATGGATCTTATCAAAGTTTGATTTTTTTTGTTTTTTCTGGTTTAGACTGATGTGATACTAATGGTGGACTATATTGGTTGAGTTTCCAGAAGTTGTTAGAGATCTGTGAAACAAATTTATAGATGGATCCACAAACGCAGCTGAGGAGATTAGTATCTCTATCGCCTTCACAAACACCTCGTTCAACTGATAAGGCGACAAGAGATCTGCGGTCAGGAGACGGAAATTCTAGTCATAAACACGATAAAGATAAAGGGGTTAATGTTCAGGTTTTACTTCGATGCAGGTAAAACAAGAAAACTAGTATCAAGTTATAATTGTTAAGTATTATGTTTCAGTTTTGTTCACTGTTTTTAGAAGAATTTTTGTGTTTGAATGTTGGTGATGTCTTTTGTTGCGTAGGCCTTTAAGTGATGATGAAATGAGGCTTAATACACCTGTAGTGATTTCTTGTAATGAGAATAGAAGAGAAGTAAATGCAGTTCAGAATATAGCAAACAAACAAATTGACAGGACATTTGCATTTGACAAGGTTTGAAATTGTGAGACTTATTATTTGACTTATCTTCAGAATCATATTTGTGTTGTGGAGGATCACACTAAGAAGACTGATGTCATGTGTAGGTCTTTGGTCCGACATCCCAACAACAAGACTTGTATGAGCAAGCTGTTTCACCTATTGTGAATGAAGTTCTAGAAGGCTATAATTGCACAATTTTTGCCTATGGTCAAACAGGGACTGGGAAAACATACACCATGGAAGGGGGTGGGAAGAAAGCCAAGGTACTACTGTTGTTCTTATGTATGGGTTTGATTATGTAGAAAAGTATGTAAGTTTTATTTGCTTATAGCGATTCTTCTTATTGATTTTGGCATTCTTTTTATAGAATGGGGAATTTCCAAATGATGCTGGTGTCATACCTAGATCTGTTAGGGAAATTTTCGATATACTTGAGGCTCAAAATGCTGAGTACAGCATGAAAGTAACATTCCTGGAGTTGTACAATGAAGAGATAAGCGATCTTTTGGCTCCAGAAGAAATGTCAAGATTTGTTGATGACAAGTCGAAGAAGCCAATCGCCCTCATGGAAGATGGGAAAGGGGGTGTTTTTGTAAGAGGTCTGGAAGAAGAGATAGTGACTACTGCGAGTGAAATATACAAAATACTGGAAAAAGGGTCTGCCAAGAGAAAGACTGCAGAAACTCTTCTTAACAAGCAAAGTAGTCGTTCTCACTCTATATTTTCAATCACCATTCACATAAAGGAGTGTACGCCTGAAGGAGAAGAGCTAATCAAATGTGGAAAGCTTAATCTTGTTGATCTTGCTGGGTCTGAGAACATTTCACGTTCTGGTGCAAGAGAGGTACCAATCATTACTGCTTATGCATTTGATATTACGATTTGTTAAACATGTCTTAGTACTTACCGGGTATATTCAATATATGTCATTTCTTACTAAAATTTCAAATCACGCGGGGCTCCTGCACATGCTGTTGTTTAGACTTTACATGGGAATCTGTGTTTGCAGGGTAGAGCAAGAGAAGCTGGAGAGATTAATAAAAGCTTGCTTACACTAGGCCGGGTCATTAATGCGCTTGTTGAGCACTCTGGACATGTTCCATACAGGTAACTTTGATTTCAGCTCAACTTTTCTATTGGTACTTTTGAAACATTAATTTGGATAATGGACTAGGGAAGTAGCCTCTTATGAGCATTGGTTGACATCAGGGATAGCAAGTTGACAAGATTACTACGGGATTCCTTGGGAGGTAAAACCAAGACATGCATAATTGCCACTGTATCACCCTCCATCCACTGTTTGGAAGAGACTCTCAGCACCCTGGATTATGCACACCGCGCTAAAAATATCAAGAACAAACCTGAGGTCAGTGAATTGATTTGTGTTTGATGGTCTATCTTATAATTATAACCTCTTGACCTTGATGTTTCCTTTATACATCAAATCTTGACTGTTCCAATCTCTCTGAACTATTTCCAGGTGAATCAGAAGATGATGAAATCTGCAGTAATCAAGGATTTATACTCCGAGATTGACCGCCTTAAGCAAGGTTGATTAGTGCTTCTAGCTCGATGTCTAAAGTTTATTGTTTCTCTTTGAAAAATAATAATAACCTCAAATGATTTTTTAGTCCGGTCATGAGAAATACTGAAAAAAGGTAGTTTAAGATAGGCACCTCAACCCTTAAATGACTGGGTATCAAAGTCACTGTTTTTATTTATATATGTTTGATTGGCAAATGCCGAATTTTATGGAAATAAATTTCTAGCTTATGATGCATTAATTTCTATTTCCAGAGGTTTATGCTGCAAGAGAGAAGAATGGCATCTATATCCCTCGGGATCGATATCTTCAAGAAGAAGCTGAGAAAAAGGTATTACTGTTTGGTATATCATAAATTTATATATTTTGTTCAAGGTCTTTAGAGAGTTTAACATTTTAACTACTCTCCAGGCCATGGCTGAGAAAATAGAGCACATGGAGCTTAATTCGGAATCCAAGGACAAGGTACCACAACAGTTGCCAGTAATTGAAACAGGACGTTAACATGATACAACATCCTGAAATAGAGTTAACTACCAGTTATTGACATAGAGTTTTTCTCACGAATAATTGATACGTTCTGACAGCAATTGGAAGGGCTCCAAGACCTTCGTAATGCTCAGTTATTGTTGACAGCAGAGTTGAGTGAAAAACTTGAAAAGACTCAGGTAATTTGCTGTTGGAGTGGTTATGCTCGAAACTTTTTTTTGGTCAGTCAAAAACTTATTGTATTTTTTATTACTTTTTGCCTGCAGAAAAAACTTGAGAATACTGAACATGCACTTTTCGATCTAGAAGACAGATATAGACAAGCAAATGCAACCATCAAAGAAAAAGAATTTTTAATCTCTAATCTCCTTCGAGCAGGTGAGCAAGAAGCTATTTAATTTCTTCAGTTAGCTTATTGATGCATATGCGCAGCGGAGATATTCCTATTTCTTCACCAGCAAAGGAAACTTTGTTGTTGGGTACTTAATCTGGATTTGCTATCTATCCGGCTATCCCCCACCCTCAACTTTTGTTTTGTGCATGCTTGATGTCTTTTGGACTAGTTCTCAGTACCCCTGGTTTATGTTTATTGGTTTACATTCTTGCTTTTCTTGCTATCTCTACCTTATTGACATCCTTTGCCGTTTTTGCAGAGAAAGCACTTGTTGAAAGGGCATTTGAGCTTCGATCAGAACTAGAGAATGCAGCATCTGATGTGTCAGGACTATTCGCCAAAATTGGTTTGTACCCATTTTTTCTTAGTTACTGAATCTTTATGAAATAACGGCGTTTGACTTACCTTTAACTTCTCCCTGGTGGCGTTTTGTAGAGCGCAAAGATAAAATAGAAGATGGAAACAGAAGTATTGTCCAGAAATTCCAATCTCAATTGACTCAGCAACTTGAGGTCTTGCACAAGACAGTGTCAGCTTCTGTGGTGCAGCAGGAACAACAACTTAAAGAAATGGAGGAAGATATGCATTCTTTTGTTTCCACAAAAGCAGATGTAAGACATATATACCTAGAAGCTTGATTGAAAATCTGAGGGCTGAACTGACTGTTTTTCATTGTGCTCTGTTATAGGCTACTGAAGAACTTCGAGGACGGGTTGGAAAGCTGCAAACCATGTATAATTCGGGAATTAAAACTCTAGACGATCTAGCAGGGGAACTTGATGGAAATTCTAGTTCAACTTTTGCAAACATGAATTTAGAGGTTTCTAAACACTCATCTGCCCTTGAGGATGTAAGTTCATTTACTCTTGAGCTTGGTGAAGCCTAAAATAAATGAGACATACGCATCATATTTTCTCTCAGTATCCTATCAATTATATTTGTGCTGATCATTATTTTACCGGGGGTCAGCTTTTGAAAGGTGTAGCTAAAGAGGCTGATGTTCTACTTACCAAGCTTCAAAGTAGCCTCTCCAATCAAGGGGAGAAGCTGACATCGTATGCACAGCAACAGCGTGAGGTCAGTAAAAAACATGCCTTATCTCATTAACTGCATCTCTGAGCTACTGAGAGTAACTTTCAGTTTCTTAATCTATACTGTATGACTTGAGTATAGGGATACTCCAGAGCAGTGGAAACCACTAGGTCTATTTCCAGAATTACAGTAAACTTTTTCCAGACATTAGACGTACATGCTTCAAAATTGTCTCAGATAGTGGAAGAATCACAAACCGTCAATGACCAGAAATTGTGCGACCTTGAACAGAAATACGAGGTGAGACTTTTTTCCACTTGATTTATTTGTTTTGTAAATAACTTCCCTTTTTGGATAATTTTAACCTTTTAGATGCTATCCGTAGGAGTGCGCGGCTAATGAAGAAAAACAACTGTTAGCGAAAGTAGCAGAGCTATTAGCAAGTTCAAGTGCCAGGAAGAAAAAGCTGGTATGCGCCTAACATGGACAACTTCTACAATTTGTTGTCTCGTGTTTTTTTAAGACCTAGACTAGTACTAATACCCATCCACTAAGTCTGCTGGCAGTCGTAGCTTGTTCTTGAAATGTTGCACTTGCACAAGTTATCATTGCTTTCTCATCTCAATTAGTTTCATTCTAAGGGATTATGAAAGCTAACTCTTCAGCTACCGCTTTTATCAGGTTCAGACAGCAGTGGACGGTCTTCGAGAGAGTGCATTGTGCAGAACTGATGAATTACGTCAAGAAGTGTCAACTATGCAAGATTTCACTGGGTCTGTTAAAGGAGAGTGGACAACTTACATGGAAAAAACCGAAACTAATTATTGCGAGGATACTGCTGCAGTAGATAGTGGAAAGAATGATTTGGACGAAGGTCTTAACCAGTGGTAAGAACTACTATATGATGAGATGCCACCAAAATAACTACTCTTATATGCTTGGGTTAATTTGTCTTTATAAAACTGCAGTATGACCAACGCAAAAATGGGTGCACAACAATGGAAAGATGCACAGGAGTCCCTTATCAGTGTGGAGAAAGCCAATGTTGCATCTGTAAATTCAATTGTTTGGTAAGTTTTGTATCTTATAGTTTCTGGTGTCATTAAGTTTGGTTCTGAGGTAAAGGACCTACACAAGTACTAAATATTAGTATTATTCTTCTCTGGTAGGAGAGGAATGGAAGCCAACCAGATTCTTCGCACTCGACTATCTTCTGCTGCCTCATCTTCTCTTGAAGATGTAGATATTGCAAACAAGAGTCTCCTTTCATCTATTGACCGTAAGTTCCTTGAGCTGAACTTTCATTTTTTCATCACAGTTATTTTTTAATAAGACTAAATTATAATGAGGCTCTTGCAGATTCATTAAAACTTGATCACGAGGCACGTGGGAACATCAGTTCTATGGTTGATCCTTGTTGTGAGGATATGAGGGAACTGAAGAGTGGTCACTACCACAAGATTGTTGAGATCACAGACAATGCAGGAAACTGTCTGGAGAAGGAGTACACGGTATGAGTTGCACTTTATGTTTGTGATTGTTTTCTTCAAGTAATTTTGTCTGAAAGAACCCATTTCCAACATGATAAAACCAATCCACTTGATTCGCAATCGAGTTGCTGACTGTGAAACAATTATTTCAATGTTAAAAACGAAGTCGAATGAGCATTCAACTTATTGTTTTCAGGTGGATGAGCCATCTTGTTCAACCCCAAGGAAGAGGTCCTTCAATCTACCAAGCATGTCATCCATCGAAGAACTCAGAACTCCAGCATTTGAGGAGTTGTTGAAGCCATTTTGGGAAGCAAAGTCAGGCAAGCATGCAAATGGGGATGTAAAGCATTTATTATCAGGGCCATACGAGGTCAGCGCTCAGTCGTTGAGAGACTCTAGACTTCCTCTCACTGCTATTAATTAAAGTGAGCAAAGCAAAAACAGAGTTGAGATTCACGGGAAAATAGAAGTAAAAGATAGGGCTTGTACAGATAAATAGCTCAAGTATTATGTACTTTCATCCACATATCTTGTTAAGTTTAAAAAGAAGTTGGACGGGTGAAGTACATGTCTTTGATTTTCGGCTGCGGAGGAGTTTCAATTTCTTTGAAATACAATGCTTTTTATTGAGTGGATTATTTAGGTCTACGTATAGGGGTTTTTGAGTGTGATTTGTATTAAAAGGCGCAATACATTATTTTGAGTCATCGCTGATAAAAGAAGTGATTCATGTTTTTTCACCTTGTCCTCAAATTTTTAGCTGCTGTTGTGCTGCCAATTTCAAATGCTGGAAGTTGTGTTTGATATGTTGAACAGAACACTGCCCAATATAAAACTATCAGAAGTTTCATGAGGTTGAACAGAACACTGACCAACATACACGTAAACACTCATATGCTTAATTATTTTTTTTAAAGGGAAAAGGGCTTAAACACAGCCCCAACTTTTATTAAACTACTTCATTAGAATTGAGTTTTGAAGAGATACATAGAGGTGGGGCATCAACATTCCACCACAAATTTATATTGTTTTTTATAGCACTCTGACAGAGATCATGAGCTAAATGGTTAACAGATTTTGGCACAGAGATAAAACTAATGTCAACAAAGTCATTAGCCATTTTCTTGATCTCTAAAATGGTTGATCTTATGCTCCATGGAATATCCCTAGAATCACCCAAAATAGCCTTAGTAACATTAGCAGCATCACCTTCACCAATGACTTTATTTAAGTCAAGTTTTTGAGCCATTTCTATACCCAGTTTACAGGCTATTGACTCAGCCAAGAGAGCAGAAGAAGCATCAAAAGTGATAGAGCCCCAACCAATGAATTTACATGCATGATCACGAGCAATTGCACTTGCAGCTCCGTTATTGGGAATGAAAGTAACATCTACATTGATTTTAACATATGGGAAATCTGGAGATCTCCAATGAATCTGTCGAGTACCATCACTACTTATCTCAGACAAGTTATTTTCTTCTAAAGAGCATAAGTTAAAATCGTGCATTGCATTTGTGGGGACTAGAAAATCACTTTGTCACGTGTTCGCATCGAAAGTCATAAATACGAGAAGGATGTATTATAGGCGAATACCGAAGTTATAGTCAGTTACCATAGGGATTTCTGCTTGCGCCTTGAGGTTCAGACACGTGGAAAGCATTAACCAAGGATCAACGACCGAGTTTGAATTGGGTAGTTGGGCATTTAATGCGCGAACAGAACGGTCAGATCAACAGTCTGAGTTTGTCGGGATAGGTAACGAGCTATAATTCAACAAAGAGCAGAGCAACGAAGATTATAATGGCGAAGAAAGAGTAACGAGCAGATCAGCGAAGGTGGGTACTAACGAAGATAAATTCTCATCTAAGGAACTATGGCGAAGAAATCCTGCGAGGATCCTGCGAAGCAAAAGAAGCCGTCATCCACTTCTTTCATTTGTCTATAAATATGCTTGCAAACAATAGAATAAGGGTTGAACTTTTAGTGTAAGACAGAGAGAACCATATTAGTTGAGAGAATTCTTGTATTAAGTGTGAGAGCTTGTAAACTTCATCATATCATAGCGAGATCCCTCCCGTGGACGTAGGTTTTAACACCGAACCACGTAAATCCTTTGTGTTCTTCATTTTATTGATTATTGCTTGAACTTGAACCTCAAACCTAAACTGAGACTGTAGAGATTAACTTAGGATAAATTTTTGGGTGTGTTGTAGGTTTTCCTACAACTATATTTTGGCTCTAGAAACAGGGAGTGGAGGATTTGACTCATTCCAACATTTCTTTCTAGAAGGAAAAATTTAGATCTATAGGCTTTGTAACTTTATTTAGAACAAAGAGAGTTAGATCTTAGTTGCTTTGAAAAAGAGAGTTAAATCTTAGTTATTTTGAAAACGAGATTTTAGATCTGAGTTTCTAAGAGCAAGTCTCTAGAAAAGTAGTAATCTTAAGGAGAAAAGACTTATAAAATTCGATATTTTCGAAATAAAATCATAGATCTGGTCTGTCATTCTATAAAATTTTTAAAACTTTCGGTTTCGTAAGAATATAGATTTGTTTTCAAGATTGTGTTTGTATAAAAGTTACAAGTCTCCTAAATATTAAGGTTTTTTACAATCAAGAAATACTTTGAAAAAGATTTTCAGTTTTTGACAAGTCTTCGTCAAAAGATTTTTATTCTCATCAAAACAGTACCTTTAACGGTTAAATCATTGGAAGTTAAGTCTTTTCTCGGATATCTAACTGGGATTTGTTGAAGTACTCATTGGTTTAGAACAAATATTTAATATTTTGAGCCGATTGTCAGATCTAGGGTTTATAAATATGGTTGTTATAATCCTAATCATTGGACCTACATTCAATGTCATGAATCGTAGGGTCCACTGGTGAAAACTCATTAAAAGAATACAGCTGAATCATTTTTCTTACTGTGCAGACTTCGGAAGAAAAAATTTGGCGTCAAAGGTGGACAAAGTAATCCCAAAGAAAATCCCCAGAATCGAGCAGTCACATAGTGAATCCAGGGCATCATACTGATGAAACAGTAGGAGGCGGAGTGTACCGTACCGAGGGAGAAGAGAGAAGCCCAGCTAGAAGCACTCATCATGAAGAAGGGGCAGGATTAGAAGCACACACATCCGATGGTAGTGACAAATCTGATGATGAAAGAGAGATGACAGTAGGAGTTAAAAGCAAAGCTTGCAAGAATAAGAAAAAAGAAGAAGAAATTGGCCCAGAAACGAGAAATGTTTAAGCAACATAATTTGGAGCATGTTGAAGAAAATTAAAATCTGCAGGAGGAACCTCCCGAGAAATCAATTTCGTCAGTATCTCACACAAACCGGCAAAAGGAAACAACCAAAAAACAGTATGGATATCAGGAAGAGAGTCCCGAGGAGTGTGATGCCATAAAATGTTGAGAGGAAATGGAATGACAGTTAAAAAAGGCTAGGGAAAGGGACACGAATCAAGAAGTCTTGAAGGAATGAAAGAATATGCGAGCCATGATCTAAATCTATCAGAAGGGGCAACAGCTAACGGATGCAATAACAGAGGTGAAACGTCCACCCTTCAACGTGCACATCTTGTACGCAACTTTTCCTCATAAATGTGCAATGCCAACCTTCAGAAGCATCTTCGACGGAACCGGGAATGCTATACAACATATTAAGGCATATAATTAATGGTTACTACAGTGGGAGCATCATGATGAAGTAATGTGCAAGTACTTTCCGTTGAGCTTAAAGGAAGAGACGCTGACTCGACGCTCTTCCGGAATACTCAATCACACCATTTCAAGAGATTTAGAAACTATTTCTCGCAGCCTACATTCATAACAATTTGCTGAAAACGGGAGTTGAAAAGCTATTTACCTTAAAGCGGAGAGTAGGAGAAAGTTTGCGAAGCCTGGTGAACTGATAAAGGACTTTATGCAGCGAGGTTATATGACTCGAATCTGAAACAAACTTGGTTCGAGGATTCGTCAATGCATTGTTTCCAACTGATTTGCCGTACATGGACATATTCAAGAACAAGAACACATTGACCATGCAAGAGCTTCGGGAATTTCAAGAAGAGTACATTGCCTTGGAAGAAATACAGAAAAAAGCAGTTTCACAGCCTCCAGGAGCGAAGGAGAGTATATTTTGAAACTCTACGAATGCACATCGAATTACAAATGCAGTAGGTGATGTACCACGAGTGGATTATAGAGATATCTATCAGGAAGAACAACAGCGAGCACCTCAGCAACGCATGCAACAAGGTAAAAATTGGGTGAGAAATGATGCCGGTAGATTCCAGGGACAGTGGGAGCATCCTTCTCGCCGATGCCGACTCAATAATCAAAGATTTGGCGCGCGAAGACCAAATGCTACTAGGTTCGAGGATTTAAAGCTACCAAAGTTGAGTGCACCATTGGCAGCTTTCATGCGGCACATTGAGGAAACTGAATCCAAAATAATTCCATATCCGCACAACAGAGGGATGAAGCCACCTCTCTCCAAGTATATCAACCAATTCTGTGAATATCATCAATTTCATGGCCATACTACTGACAATTGCAAGAACATACAAAGAATAGTGTTACGCCTATTATAGCATGGAAAGCTTCGGGAGTTCCTGGGAGATCTACCACCGCCACCACCTTTGCGAGCATAACCAGAAGCGCCACAAGTGCATAGATTCAGCGATGAGCTAATTATCTGGGATGCAATTCCATCATTCACTCAGCAAGAACCGAGACGAACTTCCACATCAACATCATGAGTAGGGTGCAAAAGCGAGACCACAATGGAAAGGAGATCTTCAGCGTTGAAAAGGCCCATCCCTTACAGAAATGGATGGCGCAACCAATTGCGTTTTCAGCATGAGAAGCACCGGAGAATGGGAAGTCGCATACTGATCCTCTAGTAGTCACGTTAAAGATGAACACGTGGGCGTTGGACAAATTTTTGGTTGACACATGAAGCTCAGTGGACATCTTACTCATCAACACTTTTAAGCGAATGGATTTTCCAGATTTCGTGCTAAGGGATATATAGTTTCCAAGAATGGGATAGAGGTTGATCCGACAAAAGTAAAGGCAATCAGAGACATGCCATCTCCAGCCACGTTGAAAGATGCATAAAAGCTCAATGGACAGCTTGCAGCTTTGGGTAGGTTCATTGCCAGATCTTCGGACTAATGGAAGCCATTTTTTGATACCTTAAAGGAAAGGAGAAAAATTCACATGTACAAAGGAATGTGAGCAAACAATTCAAAGCATTAAAGAATACTTGGCGAACTTGTCAGTTCTGTAGAGACCAAAACCAGGGGAAATTCTTTTAGTGTATCTCGAGTGCAACTTCGGATGCCATCAACGTAGTGTTGGTCCGAACTGAAGAAGTAATTGAAAAACCTATATATTACATCAGGAAAACTCTTGGTTCGGCAGAAAGAAACTACATAAAGATTGAGTAGTTGATATTGGCACTAGTTTATGCAACTCAGAAGCTACGAACTTACTTCCAGACTCATCCCATTAAAGTAATGACGAAGACATTCATCGAGTCAGTGTTAAAAAGCTCTTAACGAGTGGGAAGATTTTCGAAATAGAATGCACACATAAAGCAGTTTAGAGTAGAATATGGAATTTTAGCATCGGCAAAGTCCCAGGTTATCGCATATTTCTTGGCCGACTTCCCATTAGAGAAAGATAAAGACGTAAAAGAAATGACGAATCTGGAAGAAGACCGCACAAATCCCAAAGACCCAATCAAAGAAAATCACCCTAATATGTGGGAGATATTTGTAAATGGATCATCAAATAGCGAGGGAAGAGGAATCAGCGTTGTCTTTACTTCGCCAGGAGATGTAAGAATTGTCCACTCATTTCGGCTAGAATTTTCAGCAACCAACAATGAAACGGAATATGAAACAGTAATACAAGCACCCAGACTAGCAATTGAAATGAAGCTTTATGATGTCAGGATTACTACCGGTTCTCAGTTGGTGGTTCAACAGATATAGGGAAGATACCAAACATTTGATCCACTGTTGTAGAGGTATCGAAAAGTTGCTAGACACTACACATGAAAAATCCAAAATCTCAAATGGAGGCACATCTGTCGAAAGGATAATAGATTGGATGATACATTAGCCTTCGTATCTTCAATGATGAATGATTCAGAATCCTATTCAGTGCAAATGAAGTGGTTGTATTATCCTTCAAAAGATCAAGTGGTTGCAGATATGGAAGCATTGGCAATTGACCTGGGTGAAGAAGAGCAAATAGATGATTGGCGAGTCCCAATTCGTGAATATCTAAACAAAGGAAAGTTGCCCAAAAATAGGCTGCAGGCTAACAAGATCAAAAGCAAGTCCATGAATTACCAATTATGCGAAGAAATTTTGTATCACCAATCCTTTCATGGACCATTGCTACGTTGCTTATCTAAGGAAGAAGGGATAGATATCTTGAAAGTCATACACTATGGAGATGCAAGGAATCACAGTGGGACGAGATCGTTGGCGCAAAAGGAAGATGAGATATAGATGATACAAATATGTACAGTGTTCTATGCATGATAGTACAAAATAAGTGGGATGGGAATGATGACACTTGTTACATATATTATTAAATTTCAATCTCTAAACAATTAAGGGGTAACGGGTTGCATAGGTGAGCAGACACATCACTAATGTTTTCCACCTCATGTTACTAAAGTTTATATACAAATTGCTTTAAAAATTAAGAACCAAAAATGCGTCTACAAGGGAAAATAAGTTTAGCTT
Organism: Papaver californicum; assembly: GCA_023531435.1. NCBI lineage: Eukaryota > Viridiplantae > Streptophyta > Magnoliopsida > Ranunculales > Papaveraceae > Papaver > Papaver californicum. The sequence continues at coordinate 9,818,730 of JAJJMC010027464.1, read as the reverse complement.
TTTTAAGGTATCCTTTTCTTCTTCTCCGCATTTCTTAGAAAGGTTGAAGAAGAAGAATGATTTGTTCTATTTACAAAAGGAATGCAGTAAATTTCACTAACAACAATTATGGTTCACAGTATAGTCAGTACACACAAGTGCACCATGGAGTTGTAGTATGTTACAGTTGTTACGAGGAAGTCAATAACATGGTGAACTTGATAACAAAGACAAAAGGGAAATATCGATATCCTATCCAGAGGATATCAATTGGGTAAGCATCAACTCTTTTAGGCTATATATGTACAAATTTCATTCTTAGCCTCTCTCTCTTCTTGTTCTTTTCTAGGTTGAGAATTTAGATGCATGATGTTGATATAAAATTCTTAGTGGAAAAGATGAATCGAATATATGATGGAAGAGAGAGGAGGACGATGGATTGACTGTCTTACTGACTTATGTATCACATTTAGGGAGGGAATTTACTCAGATCCGAGTGAAGCCTGGCAACGGTCATTCCATAGGGGCTCATATTAGTATATACATTTAATACAATATTATTTAAGATTACTTTCGTAAAGTGGGGAGTAGGCATTGTTGGGTCGTGGTTCCAGGCTCAAAGCAAAGGAAATATTTGATCGTAGCCATATATTAATTCACCAAGTGGGTAAAGGCGAAGCCATCAGAAAACATTGGAGAAAAAGATGTGTTTGCTTTTCTGTTTGAACATATTATTTGTAGATTCGGCATACCAGCTGAGATTTTTTCCAACAATGGAAGCAATTCAAGGGAGAAAGTATCGTTATGTTGTTTAATACATTTAAGATTCAGCAAGGCAAGTCAACTCCAATCTACCCAGAAAGTAACGGACAAGCCAAGGCAACGAATAAAACAATCTAAAGAAAAAGTTGGACGGGAAACACAAGGAGTGGTGCGAAGAGGTGCACAATGTGACGTGGGCATACAAAACAACGAGGCGAAGTAAAACAGGAATGTCTTTATTTCATCTAACATATGGGGTGGAAGCGGCACTTCCCACAGAAGTAATGATACCAACAACAAAGAGGGAGGCGTGGATCAAGAATCTAACTTTGGATCTCATATTGTCTAAGCTGGGCGATTTGGAAGAGAATCGAGAAAGAGCGCTGCAACATATGGAAAATTATCATTGAAGGTTAGCAAGGGAGTACAACAAAAAAGTCAAGTTGCGAGAGTATGAGCCCGACGAGATGGTTTTGCGACAAATACCTCCATATCAAAAGGGACCTGGAGGAAAGTTGGAGCCAACATGGGAAAGACCGTACATCGTAAAGTGAATTGTTGGAAGCGGAACATATGAATTGGTAAATCACGAAGGGGAGAAATTGGATCATCTGTGGAACCCAGATACATCAAAAAATATTATCCGTAAAGCCATAATGGCAGGCAACGGATCTTGGGGGAAGGTATGATAGTATCCCTAAAATAAGTTCATTAATAACTAATAAAATCTGGATTATAGGCTATGACCCATGTAATGTGATCCAAAATTCACTCACAAGGCGAAGGCAGTCAATACGTGAGACCTACTATTCTCCCAAGAGACAAGAGGAAAATTTATAAGACCTACGACACATGGAGAGGTCCTAGGATCAATTACCTAAAAGGAAAGAGGCACACTGAGTAAGACCTACGATGGGAAGTTAAGACCTCACTAGGAGGATGAAAGACCTATCCGCCTAAAGACAAGAGGCATTTAAGACCTATATTCGTTGTCGTCGGGCTGTGATTCGCCGCTTCTCGTCGCATCATGGCCCGACGAAAGACATTCGGCAAGAGGTATAGACTATGCAAGAGGCGTCGAGGTACACGGTTAAGGCATGGGTACTCGGGGCGTTTGAAGCGTTATCGGCTATTTTTATATGGCCAAGTCCTTGATAGTCTATGTATGGTCCCCAAGACACCCTTCCTAGGGGCCTCGTACCCTAAGCCACATAGGTAAATGAATAAGGGGTCCACGAAAAAAATTGGTTTTTGCAGAACGAGATGGGAGGCGCAAGGTACACATACCAGATGTTTTCTTCCTTGAACGGACATCCATGGGATGGCGCCCTCCTTTAGGGAGCTGAAGTACCCGGATAAGACAAAGCTTAAGAGACTATTGCTCATGGGAATATTTAGACTCGTAACTTCACCGATAAAATAAATGACCATTAAAAATACACCGCTTCATATAAAATAATAAGGCATGATTAAAAGTTTTGTGGTCCGTAAGACTATTAAGGCCTTCGACTTTAGCGCAGAAGTAAATAGACAATAGAAACATATCATTGTAGTTACAACTAAAATTTGGCAAAGGTAATATTTTAACTAATGAATGAAGGAAAAGGCTAAACGATACCTTCTTATATAAAATAAGGACACGATTCAGCAAAAAGTATAAATTTATTAATTAATTAATTTTTGACATTTAAACCTGCAGCAGAGTTAACAGATCATCAGCTTGAAAGCATCATCATTCGCAAAGGAGAGAACAAAGATATAAAAAAAGAAAAAAGAGGAAGAAGCACATAGATCTTCACAAAGTAGGCTCAGGCTTCATCATTTTCCTTTTCTGAAGATTTTCCTTTTGCGGTTTCTTCAGTGACATTTTCTTTCAAGGGAGATTCTTCTCGCGACTGATCTTCGCTGATAGTCTTTTCGGGGTTAGCTTCATTCTCTCCTTCGCCATCTTCTTCTTCGTCATCATCTCTTTCGTTATCTTCTTCCTCGTCGTTGGATTGTACTTTTGGGAAGTTCAAGGCCGCTCGACGAAGATTATACTTGTTACAAAAGTCATTAGCAAAATTCTAGCAAACGTTGTTCGAGGATACTTGATAATCCTTTTTCAGTTGCTTGAAGGCAGCTTTGTTGCGTTCCTCAAATTGATCAAATTCCTTGTCAAGCTTCTTATACTTCTTGTAAATCTCCTCGAACTTCAGAGTTTCGGCATCTCCGTCGGCATGATCCTTCTTCATATCCTGCGAACTTGCTCTAAATACTTGCGAACTTTTTCCAATTCTTCCCATTTTTTTCTCTGACGCTGCAAAGAAAACGAAAAAAATGGTCAGTCAACTGACTCGAATGGGAAAGAATACGACGAAGTAAAAATGGCCTCCTATAACGATCTTCCTTCTTCAAGATGATAACTTCTCTCAAGGTCTCTTCAATATCCTCCTTTTTGCTCGCCAACTCATCCATCTTTCACTGAGCATTGGCCAGTTGATCCAAGGCTTTGTCAGATATGTTGCCGAACTGTCCCTTATAAAGAGCAATGGTCTTGTCCATTTCCTTCATACGGCCCTCAATGACCTGACTATCTTTCACTAGCAGTTTATTGGTGTTCAGGATCTCAGCCTTGTCCATGTGAACTGTGCGAAGATGTGACTTAGTCTTTTCAAGGTATTCTTGCATCTGTCATAGTCTGTTTGGAGTTTATTGAGATCGGTCCATGCCACTCGAAGATCTTTTTGGGTTGCACGAAGATTAACCTGAGTAGCGCGAAGGTCTTTCTCAGTAGTGCGAAGTTTTGCACCAGTAGTATCCTTCTTGGAGAGAAGCTTCTTCTTCGTAGCTCGCAAGTCCTCGACTTCTTTCCGAAGATCAGTATTCTGACAATTAAGTTCTACCTTATCCTCCAGAAGGTGGATATTCAGTTTATCCACGTTTTGAAGCTCTCGAATAAAGTGATTTATGCGTTGAACTAATCCACGCATATTCTCTAGCCCCGGGGATAAATAATTGATGCGTTGCTTGAATTCTTTATGTTGCTTGCGCAGGGTTTTAACCTCTAACTTGCGCTACTCGGCAGCCCTCTCTCGGGTTTGACAGCGTTCTTTGGAGTAGAACATACCTAAGTATAAACTAAGGGAAAATAGAAAAGAAAGAACAAAATGACTAAAGAAAGATTTTTGAAATTTATCGCGAAGTTCTTCGTTTCGTTTTCTTAGCGAATCTGCTGCTTCTATCTCTGACTTTAACTTTATGTGCACTTCGACTTTATCTTTTCTCAGCTGCGACTTTTCTTTTTCCAGCTTAATGCAAACCAGCTTAGTCTGGCGAGATTCCATCAAAGAAGTGAGATTCCGGTTGTATTCCTGCGAGAGAATATACACTCAACGAAGAAAAATAAAACATTTCAGGCAAACAAATAGCAGAAATGGTACTTACCAACGTCATTAACCCAGTATGTGGAGCCGAGCTCAGTGATTGGACGTCCGAACCTGCGAATCTGTGTCCATAAAAGAAAATGAGTCTGAGAATAGCATCATCATGGCACTACGCACTGGCTGAGGAATATCCACCACCACTCCTTCCTTGATATCCTTATAAATTGGTATCCAGGAGTTCATCTGACGATAACACCTTTCTTCAATGCTCTTCGAGGTGGATACATCCATTTGTTTCTCTGTCTCCTTCTGAACCTCTGGTATCTTCGAGATCTCCGGTTCCACAGGGACTTCAGTAGAAGGCTTCACAGGACTAATTTCATCATGAAGAGGAGGCATCATTGATTCATCATTTTCTTTCATAATTGTTTTTTCGGTGAATGTGACCTCAGCATCCTTCGCAATAGGAATGCTTTCTTCAAGAATTCTTTCTTCAGTGGTCAAAGTTTGTTGCAAGAATGAAGGATCCGAGTCGGCAGTCGGTAGTGGTGGTACACTAAACTTGGCACTAGTCCTTATAATCTGACAAATCATATTCCTTGGAGAAGTATTCCTCTCTGTCTCGCTCGCATCCGCCTTCGCACAAAAAACTCGCCAGCGTCAGAAAAGAATAGAGGCAATAAAGGAAAGCGCAACGAAAAAAAATATGTTCTTTACCTTCCTAGTCTCCAAAGGCGCATGCTTACGAGAGCGAGGTTTCACTTCGCTACAGGCGAGGACATCCTACGAAAGATTTAAACGATAAATAATCGGCAAAGTTAATCTAGGTGGATTCGTTCAACAAGTGAATTGCATTTCCACTAATATGAAACACGCCACGTTAAGGGTTTAGGCGAGATAGCACTTCGCAGAAGATATGGCTTTTAGGATTGTGTATGGGAATGGGAAGACCAGCCTTCAATTGTCCTAGAGTGACTATCTCTGTTCGCATTCCAAACCTCTTTTTTGATCCACCCTAAGTCTAAATTTATACCCTTGCCTGATTATTCGGGAACTATGAGTTTTATACCCAGTTGATGAAGGTCGGAGGTAAATTCTGGAATTTCTTTGAGGAATGTTTTCTTTAAGGGAGAGATTATGAAAATCAAGGTTACAGAGATTCAGTTAAAACTTGTAGAAATAAAATTTAATCATAGAAAAGAAGTCTGATCAAATCCTGATTATCAAGGCAATCAGGGTTAGAAAATTTACCTTTGAGACTGACTAGGAGATGTGCTTAGCTTAGGAGACATGATGATCAGAGAAACAGAAATAAGAGGCAAAGTTGCAGAGGGAATATAGGAGAGGAAGGAGATGAAGTTAATGAAGCAAGGGGAAAGAGTTGCAGAAAATTATAGTGGATAAGATAAAGTTAATCAGAGAATAAAAGTAAAGAAGAGAAAGAATTACCTTAAGGAAGTATTTATACCTCGGAAACCGGATGAAAAGGTGAAAAAACAGTAATTAGTGGGACGTGCCGGTCATAAAGTAAGGAATTGAAGACGTGGCAACGGTTACACGAGAAGCCTGGAGACGTGGTGACGGTTAAAAACTCTTTGAATTCTCTTCACATCCTACCCATGGTCAGATGGTAAGAGAAGAGGCAAAATATGAGGACAGAAAATCACTTCGCCACGTGTTCACATCTCAAGGTATAAACACGAGAAGGACGTATTATAGGCGAATACCAAAGTTATACTCAGTCAACATAGGGATTTCCACCTGCGCCTTGAGGTCCAGACACGTGGAAAGCACTAACCAAGGATCAATGCCCGAGCTTGAATTGGGTAGTTAGGTATTTAATGCGCGAACAGAACGGTCATATCAACAGTCTGAGTTTGTCAGGAAAAGTGGCGAGTTATAGTTCAATAAAGAGCAGAACAACAAAGATTATAATGGCGAAGAAAGAGTAACGATCATATCAGCGAAGATGGGTACTGACGAGGATAAATTCTCCTCCAAGGAACTATGGCGAAGAGATCTCATGCGAGGAGCCTGACGAAGCAAAAAAAGCTGTCATCCACTTCTTTCATTTGTCTATAAATATGCTTGCAAACAATGTAATAAGGGTTGAACTTTTAGGGTAAGGTGGAGAGAACCAGAGTAATTGAGAGAATTCTTGTATTAAGTGTGAGAGCTTGTAAACTTCATCATATCATAGTGAAATCCCTTTCGTGGACGTAAGTTTTAGCACCGAACTACGTAAATCTTTCGTGTTCTTCATTTTATTGATTATGGCTTGAACTTGAACCTCAAACCTAGACTGAGACTGTGGAGATTAACTTAGGATAAATCTTTGGGTGTGTTGTAGATTTCCTGCAACTACAACATTCTTTAAGATCAGGCTAGGAGAGAAAGTAGCTCTTTCGAAAATCATGTTATTTCTCCATTTTCAAATATTCCACAAAATGCAGACTCGAAGCACAAATTTATTGCCTTGATTATCAATCATCCACTCTTTTAAAATTTCAGTATGATCTTCATAAGAAGTTGAGAACTGAACTTCATTCTGAGCAGCATCGAAGACTATCTTTACACACGGACAATCAAAGAGTAAATGAATAATTGTTTCCTCATTATCTTTACATAAAGTGCAGGTTACATCCCAAGCCTGAATAAATCTTTGAATATTTTTTTTTACTGCAATGCCATTGTTGATAACTTTCCACAAGATGATATGAATTTTGGGAATGATAAAAGTAAGAAACCCAAAAAATTTCTAGGGAAACTCACTAAAATGAAAAGACATAGGGATATTACTTGCAATTAACTGGTAGCAAGATTTTGTTGAAAATTTACCTGAAGGTGTACAACTCTGAGTGAGGATATTATGTTCATTTTCTTCATTTGAGATGTAAATATAAGTAATTTTTTGTTGCACATGTTGAGGAGATAAGTTGCATACTAGCTCTAGCTTCCAAGTTTTTGAGTCACTATTGATAAGGTCAGCAACTCTATGAACATCAGTATGAGTATTGGGGTTTCTAGGAATCAAATGATCCAGCAATTGGTGAAGCCATGGGTCTTCCTAAATTTTTATACTTTCACCATTTACAACCTGCCAGAATACTTTATTTTAGAGAATTGGTTTCACTGCCAGCATGCTATTCCAAGTTGAAGAATTCTTATTATTTGCTTCCACTGTCCATAAGAAATTCTTGGCTAGGTATTTTTCCGAAAATAATATGACCCACATAGCATCCTTGTATCCAGAAATCTCCACACAAGTTTGCATATAAGAGCTTTATTGAACATCTCTATCTTACGAATACCCAAACCCCCTTTATCTATTTGTAGAGAAAACTTCTTCCAAATTATGAAATGAAGTTTTCTTTCATTAGCATCATGACCCCACAAAAAACTTCTTTGAATTTTATTAATTTGATTAGTTACACCTTTTTGAAGGAGACAAGTACTCATGAAGTAAGTTGGAATAGAAGATAGAGTTGACTTTGATAACACAGTTCTACCTGCCGGATTTAAAAAATATTGTCTCCATCCAGCAAGATTAGAGTTGAACTTGTCAATTAAAAAACCGAAGCTATCAATCCCGTGATCCGATTTCAAAGGAAATATCCGTAGATATTTAACATCTTTAGTCATCTCTTTCACACCAAGATCCTGAATAACCGTATTATTCCTCAAGTCAGATATTCCCTTGCTGAAGTATATTGAGGACTTATTAAAATTGATCAATTTTCCTGAAAGGGAAGCATAGTGATCCATCATTTTCTTCAGATTGTTCAAATTAATCCTGGTATTCTCACATAAAAAAAAGATCATCTGCGAACATAAGATGAGAAATTGTGGGAGCCCATCTGTCAATCTTATATCCTTGATACAAGCCTTGATCTTCATAGCTTTTCATTAAGATGGATAATCCTTGAGAATAGATAATAAAAAGTGTTGGAGATAATGGACACCCCTGACGAATCCCTTTTTCACTTTTGAAAAATTCATGTGAAGCACCATTTAGATTGATAGAGAAGGAAGCAGTCATCACACAATTCATAATAAAAAAATGGGCTTTTCCTGTCACACCCATTACATTCATCATATCCCCTAGAAACTTCCAACTTACCCTATCATATGCTTTAACCATGTCCACCTTAAGAGCAAAATGACCATTAGAAGCATTAGAGTTGTTCATATAATGTAACAATTCTTTAACAACAATAATGTTATCCAGAATCTGACGCCCTGGGGCAAAAGAATTTTGTGACCAAGAAATAAATTCATCAAGATATGGCTTTAGTCTATCAGATAATATTTTGGATACAATCTTGTAAAGCATATTGCATAGTGAGATGGGATAAAAGTCAGAAGGAAGAGTGGGTATTTTTTTATTTTGGGGATAAGAGTGATGTATGTATGATTAACGAGATCAGGGAAAGCCGAAAGGTATATTTATTGCATTGCAAGCATCATTACAAACAATGGACCAACACTTTTTATAGAACGCTGGAGAGTAACCCTCCGGACCAAGAGAGGTAAAAGATCCCATTTTAACCAAGACTCCCTATATTTCTTCTACAGAAGGGATTTTTACAATTTTTTCATTATCTACTTGACAAGATATAGTAGAATATGGTAGACACATTTGTGGGGGATTTGGAATCATTGGAGCTTGAAAGAGATTTTGGTAATAGTGAACAAGTTCAGAAGCAACCTCACCTTGATCAGTTATCCAGGACATATCATCATTTTATAAATGTGTTATGTTTTTTTCCTCCTCATTTGTTGAACTGATAAGTGAAAGTGTCTTGTATTTGTATCACCATCTTTGGCCAATAATTGTTCATTCTCTTACCCTAATATGTTGCTTCCATTATCAAGTAATCATTAAGTTGTGAAATGAAAAGTTTTTCTCTTTTAATTGTAGCAACAGATGGTCTCCAAGATCGTATTTTTAGCAATTTGTTCTTCAGAATGGTTAACCTATATTTGATACAACCAATTCTCTTCCTACTCCAGACTGTGAGAAAAGTTCCCAATTTTCTTAACTTAGAATGAATGTCTTCATCCTCCTCAACAACCCAATATTCTTTAACCTTATCTAAGAATTCAGGATGTGAAATCCAATATGCTTCAAATTTGTAGTTTGGAGGAGCTCTAGCCATGAATCTACAAGTATTTAATAAGATTGGTGCATGATCACTCGTAAATATTGGGAGATGGATAACAACCACTTTGTGAAAGGTAATACACCATTCATGGTTGGCGATTACTATATCAATTCTTTACTGAATCAAATTATTCTGACTTCTACCATTTCTCGAAGTGTATGCTGGACCTTTAAAACCCAAATCTATAAGATGATTCTGGTGAGTAAAGTTGTTATATAAAGAAATATTTGAACTCAAGAATGGAAGCCCACTAAACTTTTCTTGATTTGAACAAGTGACGTTGAAGTCTCCAATAAAATATTTGCATCCCTGAAATTTTTTGAACATAACTCGAAAGATTGTTCCGAAAGTTTGGTCTTTGATTAGTAACTGGTGGACCATATATACAAAAAAAATCCCAAGGCTGACATATGCCAGCATTATGAACAAATGCATGAATCAGATTAGTGGATTGAGATGTAATATCAATATTAATACCTTCTTTCCATAATAACCAAAGACCACCACTCATTCTAATCGAAGAAATAATACAATGATTTTGATAACCAAATTGGTTCAGTCTCTGAAGAGAAAATGATTCTGATATTTTTGTTTCCAAAAGAAATAATAAATCTGGATTAATGCCTCTGAGGAATGATTTAAGAGCCCAAATTGTTGGTTTATTCCCCAAACCCCAAAAATTCCAAGCTAACATCAACATTTATCCTGCGGTATTTAAGGAATAACCGTCTTACCATCATCTTTGTTGTACTTGAAAGAAGAATTTTTCTGAAGTTTAGAACGTGGAGAATTTTTCTTTAAGTATTCTTTATCCTGGCTTCTTTTAGGAACCTTTAAATTTCGATTTTCATCCATAGAAGAAATAAGCATATTACCATGAGATCTTGCAAGAGATTTCCATACATTATGAGAAGTATTTTCTTTATTGCTTGGCCCAGAAGCTATCTTTTTTCCTTTATCCATATTGTAGTGCCTGAAGTATGTCTTGATTAGATTAAGGCATAACGGCTTCTCAATAATAATTTGGTCTTGAACAGGACCATTCATAATATGAGAAGTTACTATGTCAAAACTTTTAATCCCATGCACACCAAGGTCAGATCTTATAAAACTTTTTTCCCTTTATCCAATATTATTCTTCTGAAGTGTTCATTATGTTGCATAGATTTTTGATCTGTATAACCAACTTGAGAACTAGAAAACTCATGAGAACCTAAAGTATACTTATTGTTATGAGAACACACTATTTCCGATCTAGGATAATTAGAGAAAATATGACCATTGGCCCTGTGGATACTTAGATTGAATATATTTTCCTGAAAAAGATTTTTAAAATTGGTGTTGAAAGATATTGACAATTGGTATATTTTCTCTCGAATAGGCGCAGATTCCCCAACCACAAAAATATTTTTGAATTCTGGCACTTCACTAGATTGTATTCTTGCCGAAGTATTAATTGAAGGATGATAAATAGGTTTTAGCATACCAATCGCTTGATGGTGGATAGCTTCCGGATACTGTTGGAAGATGTAATCCTTGTAGTTATTAAGTTTGGGACGAAAGGAAAGAAAACTACCTCTGCTGTCTTTTTAGGCCAATCCATGGCCCATGGGGTGAAGTTAGCAAAGCTCTTAGGATCTTCTATAGGACCTTGTCGTGGGGTACTGCCATCATTCCATACCCAAATCCAAGGGCCTTCAAGAATTAAAGGAACCTTCAACCAAACTTCTTCATTAGAGCAGCGAAGAAGCTGGTTACTTCTGTTTTCTCTTGGATCAAGGTCGCAGGCAAGGAGTTTGTAATCGTCAGTTACGGTTGCTAACCAGTTGAATCGGACACCCTATCTCTCTTTGTGTTCAAGAAGATTCTGAGTATAATTTGATTGAAAAGTAGTGGAGGTGTAGTTTGAAGCTTCGAATGGCTGCGAATCGGTGGAGAATCCTTGTGAACGCCATACGTCATAAGCTGACAATTGAAGCCAAAAAATAGACAGAATTTTGGTAAGCGATCATACTTAATAGATACATTATAATCTGGGTTGTTTGGTAATGGGAAAGCAATACCCTGAGGAAATGGTTGATTGATATTAATATGAGTCCTTGTTCTTGCAAACTTTCCCCATATAGTTGCTTCATATGCAGGTATATGACGAGTTTTCCCTATTTGTGAAACCAACTTATAAACAAAAGCAGTGTTTAAATTCTCAACTGGAAAGCCGTGAATTTGAAGACCAAGTTCGACAGAATCAAACTTATATTCGCTTGGAAGTTTCCCAAGGACACATCTTTCCAGAACATATAAATCATCTTTAATAGTCCATGATGTTCCATCCATTATCAGATCAGCATCAAATTGAGATTCAAACTTAATTAGAAAAGTTTCATCACTGAAGGTAGAGATATAGTAGGCATGATTATTTTTCCAAAATTTATTGAGAATCTCACGCATAGTAGAAATTTGGGGAGTTTTAGCAGTGATGATATTGATAACCAGAAAATTGTTTTGGTTCAGTTTAGAACCAGATATTTTTGGAAGAAAATCCAGATAAGAATCGATAAAAAAATCAGATAGGCTTATAACAGAGGTTAAAAATAACCGATCAAAGATAGTTAGAAATTCAGTTATTGGCAATTATGGAACTGAATTTTCAATCCATTAATCCAAATTTATGAACAATGTATCTGATAATTGGAATGAGATGAATCAAACATTGATTCAAAGATGAATCAGTAATGATTCTTGATGCTCAACACAGAACTTAATGAACTCAGAAAAAAATGAAAATGATAACTTGATGAGAAAAAATCAAAAAAGAAAAAGTTAAACCCTAATGTAAATAATTGACTAATAATATTCACATGATTTGATAATGATTGAATTCTTGGACCATAATAGTTTGCTAATGATTGAAAATGATTAGAACATTATATGCTTGACGAATATATATGAAATTTTTGCATCGGAAGAGTTCATGTAACAAACTTTTTTGTTGGGCTTTCTCTTTAGTACTTACAATTTGAGAGGACACCATTATGGCACAATAAAGATTAAGGAAAATGTGATCTGAAATTGTGTTTCTAAGAATCATTATTAAGAACTACAATCCTGGCTGAAGTCGGACTAGGGGTGTAAATTGGGCCAGGTCGGGCAGCTCGGCCCATTAATTAAATGGGCAAGGGTGGGCTGGGATGAGTAATCGTTTGCTTATTAAATCAAATGGATCGGACGGACAGAGATTTTTAACAAAATAAAGTGCCCATAGCCCGTCCAAACCTATTTAATAATTTGGGGTTGGGCGGGTAGGGTTGGCATCCTCAAATATATAACAAAAAATATTTTAATTTAAAAAAAAATTATGCAGTTTTAATATAAAATAATAATTAAATTTTCGTAAGATTGAATCATGTTAAAAGGAAATCGTAAATATTTTTAGTGTATCTAATAAAATAATTTTTTTATCGAAAAAATTATGATTAGTTTGGTTATTCAGTATGTTATAATTTTATAGATTATATTTTTAACATAAGATGAAAATTGGAAATGAACAAATTAGACCAAGTAAATGGATAGTATTAACGGGAAATTAGACTGATAGTATTGACGGATTAATAGACTGGATATAAGGCCGGGGAAGGAAATTTAACTCCTAACCTTTGCCTGTCGTTTTATTTAAATGGGCTAGATCAGACCATCCCATAATGGGCTACGGGTACCCTGGGATAACATAGGTAAAAGCGGTCGGTATTAGACCTTGAGCCACATGGTAAAATTTACAGCCCTAAGTCGGACGGTTCTTCTCTTTCATGAATACATGTAGTCTAGATTTGTGCAGTAGGAAGTACGAACTACTTAAGTTTCTAAGTACAAGCATTTCTATTCCAAATAGAAGCTGCCTAAATGTCAAGTACACGAGGCCTAAGGCACATTACTCTTGGAAGCTGGGTTGTCACAAGTTTCCTTAAATTCACAGAATACAAGGTTTTTACAAAGTTTTGTCAAAACTGAAAGCAACAAGTCCTTCTGCAGATGCAAAGCAAATTTACTGATCAAAGAAGAAATGATGAGAATGATCAGCAAACCTAAATTTTTACCAGGAATATGTATCCAAAATTCAATTTACATATGTATTGAAGCGGAGTTCAATATACAGGTGAAAGAGCTTTAATCTTTGATAGACAATCCGAAACAAAAATATACTACTTTACTGGAAACTTGTAGTTCCTTTTCAAAGACCGAACAGGCCTACTATCTGACATACTCCTTTGTGCCAACGAGCCAACAGGTGCTTCACTGTATTCCACCCAATTCGACATAGATCCATCACATAAAACCTCATCTCCCTCATTTGCTGTTCCTTCCCTTTCCTCCAAAAGGGGTTTTTTTCTTGGTTTCTTACAAGTCTTTGTAGACGAGGTACCGTCATCCACAAATTCTTCTTCATCTCGATCTTTGTGTAAATAAACCCACAACTTTCTATCACTGCGATACTGAACACAAGGATCGAGTTCGTAGTGCAGACGGTCTAAGGCTCCACTAGTAACTTGATTTAGTTCAAAATCTGAAACATGTTCCACAATATACTGTGAATCTCTAATTAAAGCACAAACATCTGCTCTGGTGCCAATACCACCAGGCAATCTAGAAGCTGCATCTCTCACAGCACGAAGGACTGTAAAACACGGTGGCCGATCAGGTTTAAGCATAAAATGTTCCCGGACTTTTGATGTCATTTTACCACCACACCTACTCATAGGAGCAACTGCAGATTTAGTACCATTGGCGGCTGTGTATGAAAAGGCTCTGTAGGGCACTAAATACCTAACATATTCCTCCTTGCGGAAATGTGCCTTTGCTTCTTCAGAACTTGGGCTAATGGTGACGACATTCCTAACAGCTTCTAGGACCTTAAACCTCTCCTTCTCGTCTGCATTGGGTTGCATATACATCAAAGGTGGTGGCGGAAGGCTTCCTATTCTCTGAAGGGCCTCTTGCTCTTTTTTCAGCCAATCAGCAAAGAAATCGACTAATTTCACAAGCATTTGGTGTGGAAGACCCCAAGCCATAGATGATGTCTCCTCTATAACAGTGTTAGGATCCGACCGAATGGGACCAATCCACAACCAAACTTTCCTAGAGTTTTCAAATGAAACAAGCGCCTTCCAAGCTGCCGCTCCTAATGGTGCTGTTCTAGATGAAAACATTTTCAGTACTCCCCTTACTAAATCTTGAAGTGGTTCTTGTGTTTCAAGAATACAAGGGTCTCCAGGGTTAAATCTCACACGGTTGATGATTTCTTGAGAAGTTAGAAAAGGCAATCTTTTACGAGGTTCTGTAGGAGTACATGCATCCACGTTCTCACAGCTCTTCTCCATATGTCTGCCAATCTCTGAGAAATCTTCTTCTAGTGGAGTAAGCATTGCCACATGGACAGCCGAAAGTAGATGTATAACTGAGAATGAGAAATCAGTGTGAATTGTGGGTGTTATCAAAGTGAAAGGCTTCATTGGTGATGTTTCTAGCTCAGCATCGACCCTTTCACTCTCTACAACAAATGGTTCAGATGTCCCTGATTTAGTCAAAGAATCACAATCAACCTTCACTCTCCTTTTACCCAGTTTCCTATTCTTTGTCAATGAGTTGAACCCAAACAAAGACATCTTTGATAACTCATGATCTTTCTTGCCAAAATCAACCACCAAGTGATCATCTGCTAATTTAGGTGTTACATGCAACTCATTTTCTTCATCATCGCTAGAATCGTCCATGGTATTAGACTGAAGGACATAATGGTCATGATCAAATCTTCCCTTCGATTTTCTCTCTGCTGGACGGTGCCACTTTTCACCATAGTCAAGCAGCATATGGCCATTCTCAACCATATTGGTAGAAATGCTATCCGAGTAACGAGAATCCCTCTTCTTAGTCTCATTGGAATTCCGCTTTTTATCTTTCCTAAAATACAAGTTAGCTTCCATAGGATCTGGCATTGACTTCACCAGAGCAGAATGGCAACCTGCGAACGCATCACGTGAAAAACTTGAGGTCCTTCTCGAATTATTAATATCCTCCTCTATACCAACCTGCTCCGACGACTCTGATTCTGTTTCGGAGCTATCTGTGAGCGTAACCATGCCTCTACGTTTTTTCATGTAATGTCCTCCTTTATTAAAGGATCCCCTTTTGATCTTCTTTTGAGATGTAGTGTCCCTAAAATAGGAAGAAACCAACCTGTCATTCCCTTGAGGAGAATAACTCGTGTATGGCTTAGCTTTTGAATTGTGAACTGTATTGTTTATACCACCACCTTTTCTCGGCTGATTCATGGGGAAGTCAAAGTCTTGACTTCCTCTGAAGAAGTCCACTCCATATCCATTGAAAACCCGCTGATGAGATTTATTTGTTGCACTCCCAATACGATCTTCAACTGGAGGCAGATGAGAGAATCGGATGATATTGGCCTTTTTGTCATGATCTTGTGATGACCGGCTCCTGGCAACAGAATGTAAATGTAAACCATATTCTTTCACTAAAGGGACCTTGGATCCAGTATATTTTAAGACCCCTTTCCCACAATTTTTCCTATATAAAGCAGGATTACCCATCTTTGACACACAACTTCTCAAGCTATTGGTCCACAAATCATCATCAAATTCATCTCCCTGTAAAGAATCACTCTCCGACCCTGAATGTTCCATACTTTTGAACATCAAACTCCTTCGAGGCTTAGTCGAATTCAATTCACGAAGCCTCTTATCAACGCCACACCCATTACAGTTTTTCTTCCACGCATCCTTGGCGTGTGTAAGCCTAGACACCATAGGGTTCTGATAATTCTTAAGTGTGTAGTAATGTTTGCTTTTCATCAAGAAATTCAAATTCTGGTTATAAAGTGCAACACTTGGTTCACATAATCCTCCCTTCAACCTATTGAAAAACTTCATCAAAGGGTTTCCAAAATTGAAATCGTTACCATTAAACAACTGCTCCATAATACAGGTAAACACGTCCTGGTCTAAAGGAGGAAGGTATTTAGCAAGACCAAAACGCTCCTCCTCAGTTAAACAATTGTTCCATGTGTCAAGCGAAAGAATTTGAGTTAAATCTTCAAGATCATATAACTCAATAGGAATACTGCAACATTCATTCCCTACTTGACATAATTCTTCCCCGATTTCACCCGATTCTGACAAATCAATATCATCATCTGAACCCAAAGCAGAGTCAGTTTCATCCTCCTCGTAATCATATTCTTCAGACATTAAATCCTCATTACATAAATTACTCTCTCCTTTCAGATTCCCCATAGAAACAAACTAATCAAACAGTTAAGTATAAATGTAAAAACCCTAGAAAAGTAAAACCAAAACTAACGAAACCGATTTTCGTTAAAATCCTAGAACAGAGCTTCTGTAAAAAAATCGATTTTTAAACGTACAAAACTTAGGGTTCGATTGAAACAAAATTGGAGAAATTAAGAATAGTAAAAAGAGCTATACCTGTGATTTTGGATGTAGAATTACTATTGCCAGTGCCTGCTCAAACTTTTATTTGCATAAATTGGAACCCTAGGGATAGGGTAGAGAGAGGAAATATGGAAAGAAGAAGATGTGGACTTGGAGGAATATTCGTCACGAGATAAACAGCGAAGCAGAAGAAGAAGAGGAAGAGAAAGGGAGATAACAAAAAGACGGAAAAGGACAGTAGGAAGAAGAAGTAGGGAGAAGAACGAGGAAGAAGAAGAAGAAGGGTGAGTCAGCAATACCGTTGTGGGGCAAGTCCACCGTGTCAATGTGGGGGCAAATTCTGGAAAGTCTTTCCGAGTTTTTGGCGGTAAAACTCTGTAGCTTCTTGGAAGCCCGCCGTCAAGGGAAGTTTTTTTTTTTTCCTTCTACTTCTGAGCAAGGGGTACAAGCTATGTAGCATGAACGTTCCTAAAACAAGTTGATCCATCGTTCATTGCGTTTGAATAAAGTCAAAAATGGTCTGGCTAAGTACTGACCAGGTCGGGGAATAAAATGAGAAAACTAAAAAATGGAGAGATTTTATTTTTCTTTCTATGAAAAATATATCTATTATCAAAATAAAATTCGAGTTGGATTGCTAATTATTTGTATCTATCTTATATATCTATAGAATAAAGTGAAAGAAAAAATAAAGATTTTTTTTTTGAGCAAGGGGACAGGCTATGTAGCATAAACGTTCCTAAAATGGTCATTTCTCTGATATTTGGACGCACACATCTATGTGTCACATATCGGTAACATCAGATGCGTCATACACTATTTTAATATGGATATATTTAAATGATGTCTGGGTTTTTTATATTCTCCTTTTGTTCCACTTTAGATGAGGGTTTTGGATTTTTTTCAAGTTCCATAATAGATCAGGGTTTTCATATTTTCCCCAATTTTTCCTGATTTAACCTACTTTGAAATCATACACAAATATATGAAATTTTTCCTTCACACTTCTGTAAGCTAGGAACTGATTCCAAGTTAGGGATAAGTTAAGAAAAAAGTGAAAATATAAATTATAGCAAGTAAATTTGGACAAAAGTAAGACCTTAATATAACAACTAAATTAGGACTGAGGGAGTATTTATTAACAATTTATTAGCATTGGTGAGGAGCATACCCAAAACCTACATCTACTAGCAAAATACACTGGTTTATTGCAAATTTGACATGTAATAGCATTATAGTACAAAGTATGTTTCTGAAATGGATTGAATTCACATTTCCTAAATGAATTTCTGTTGGAATTACTAGAAGAACCTTGTGAAAATTTCTAGTAGAATAAGTATAACCAGTATTGGAACTGTATTTTCTCACAAAGAAAGCTGAGTTAGTAGGATCACTAACTAGGGTGTAAAAGCGATAATGTTTTTAGTCTCTCATCCATTGCTTATGGTTTATAAGTGATAGACATATTTTTTTATCTGATTGGATCTCAATTCTCTATTCGTTAGTGCTCATTTGTGTACATATTTGATAATTTAGGTTATTTTTGCAGTTTTTAGGAAATAAAGCTCGATGGTCTAAAATACGGAATTCTGCTCGTAAAATGGAGGAAATGAAGTGATTTATAATTTAATGGGCTAGGCCCGAAAGGAAGAACATGGAGAATTATTTCATTGGTCCAATTATTTGGATACAGGAGTGTGATAAACATGCCAAAGCGTGTGTAGAAAGTGTGGAGCCCATTTATACACAAATATGGCTAATTATGTCGACATCATTTATAAGATATTAAAAGGATATTTTGAGATATTTTGTTTATAGTGAAGAATATAAAAGTGTTAGGTAAGAAATCTACGTGGAGTAATTGATAAGAATTAAATATATGAAGAGTGTGGAAATAATATTATTCTTTATGGTTGGAGTTAATAAAGAATAAATAATTCCCAAAATAAAGGAAATTGTAACTGCATGAAAATTATATTATTTGACGCGTGATGCATTTTAATTTGAGGATTTTGTATTATCCTGACATGTGGCACATTCTCATTGGACGATGATATGGTAGTGGGAAATAGAGAAGGAAAGTGGTTTACTTTGAAAGCTATAAATATGCTGTGGATACAAGGAAAAAGGGAAATCCTAGTAGCCAGTACCTAGAGCAACTAGCTTAGGATTTAATTTATTATTTTCTTTATTCCTTTTAGTTTTTATTTTTTTGTAGTAATGAAGAGATGAACCTCATCATTGGAACAATGGAGAAAACCATATTTCATGATTGTAGTAATTCTAATTAATTCTTTTGTGACTATTTGCATTAATTTAAAATTATTTATGATTTTTCTTAATTATTTGTGATCTTGTTTGATGGTGTATGCTTAGTCTTAAATACTTTTGTTGGGTCATGCTTATAATTTACATCTAATGTTTTAAAAATCTATGCAAAGAATCATAGTCAATATTTCAATTATTTGAGTTATAATTGTCTTGAATTAATATTTGAACCAAATGAATATGAAGTTTAGTGGAATCCTAAGTCCCAGTCTCTCGTAATAATATTATTGTTACCTTTTGTATATATTTGCTAGTTTTAGTATTAGAAATTAAATTTAAAAATCAACCTTCATAAGTCCGAGTAACGAACCTTTTTACCAGTTGTCTATAACCATATCAATAAGTCGAGATCTCAATTCAGGAAAAGCTAAATGTCAATCTCTATTTGAACAGATATTATTATAACAAAGTTGTAATAATCCCTTCGAAAAACAGATAATACATACATAACTAAATTAAGATCAGATACAGGTTCACCAATCTCAGAAATAGATTTGAGTTTATGCAAGAAATCAAAGATAACATAATTACCTTTCCTTATAGTAATGAAATCGAGATCTAAGCATTGATTTTCTATCAACGAATTGTTGAGTAAATTTTTAGCTAGCTAGACGATTCCATTTTTCACGAGTTGAAGGCTTAACAAGTAACTCTGTTGCAATAATATGGAGGACAGTAGCATTGAGGCACAAGCCGATAAAATAATCCATAGACACCATTCCAAAAACATAAGATTTGGAGTTTGAACATTGTTAAGCATCAAAAAAGAGGTGCAGGCAAAATCGATCCATCGACATAGTCAAATAAGTTGGTATTGATCATAATAGAGGATTATTATCTTTCTACACAAAAAAATTAGATAATCGAGTTTAACAAAAACAAAATTAGCGATGTTCTGAAAAGGTAACCAAGGAAACCGATTGTAGTTGTGATTAAGATTACAGAGTGTGATCGGGAAGAATTTGTATTGTGTATGAAATTGAAAATGTGGTTGTTGAAATTAAAATTGTGGATCTAAAAATTGAGTTGTTGATTATTGAAATTGTGGTTGTGATTTGTGTAAATAGTATAGTAATTGTCGAGATTGTTGTGCCGGTGAAGAATGTTTTTGTGGTGATTTAAGAGGTTGAACTGGTGGTCGTGAAGATTGTTGTGGTGATTGAGGAGGTTGTGATATAGATGTTTGAGGTTGTGATGGTGGTTGTGAAGGTTGTTGTGAGTACCAAAAATGAAATGCACCAAAAGAGAAGCAAGCATCAACTATTGACCGCAATCCCATATCAAGATCAAGCCCAAGTTGTCAGTAGCCCAGCTTGGTCCGCAACTTGGAGCTTGTCATTCCCGCAGCTTGGTCCGTAAGGTCCTCAATACGGAGCTCTTCATGGTCCGAAGCTTGCACCACTTCAGCAGCAAAAGCTTGTTCAAGCCTTTCATTTCCCGCACAAAGTCAAGTTTAAATCATCCAATCTATTTGTCCGCAAGTGGAGAAGTAAGCTTTCTAATGGATTTATTCCCGCCTCAATGTCACTTGCATTTTTAGCACCAAGTGCCGCACCCGTTCCCGCACCAATTCCCAAAACACCTCATGAGCGAAGCCCATGGTCCGCAAGCCACATTTCCTTCCCGCAACACAAGCTAGCTCTTGCCCGCACCATCATTTGCCCGCACCAAAATTGGATTGATGCCATTTAAAGATAAGATCAATATCGACACATGGCGAAATATGGTGTATCTTCTTCGACACATGGCAAACTGTGATGAATCTTCATCGACACGTGGCGGATTTGATGGTAAAACATGTAGCTTATTAATGAGGGCAATAATATAAATAGACCGAAAGGTTATTTCATTTATAAGGAAAAAACCCTAGAGGAAAAAGGGAGGACGGTTTGGGAGAGAAAGGAAGTCTTCTTCTTCCCCAAAGTTTACTGAGAGGAAGGGGAGGGGTGCTTCTTTCCCAAATTCTGTATGTGAGAGGAAGAGAGATTATCAAAACTCTGTAAATCAATCATCGAATAAAATCAGAATCTTCATTACCCGTGGACGTAGGCATCAACGCCGAACCACGTTAAATCTCTGGTGTTAATTTCATTTTTATTTTTCTTTTTTCTCTTGATTTCAATTGGTGGTTGTGGTGATCAGAAAAATGGTCGCTACAATTTGGTGCTAGAAGGAGGGGATGTGTAAAGGATTTATCCTACCTTTATAAATCTGATTTACAGTTGCAAAATTTTCTTTTACAGTTGAAAAAGAAACTTCTTAGAAAAAATCTGATTTGATGCAAAGGAACCAAATTTTTATCTTCGAAAAGATCTTGTTTATAGTTACAAAAGCTTCATCTACAAACCCATTTAATTAATTTTGATTTATAATGCAAAAGCTTGAAAGAAGATTTTTCTCTAAAAAACTTTGATTCAAAACCTAGTTCAGTTGCAGATTAACTGTTACCAAATCATGTTTTACAAACCCATTTAATTGATTTTTAAACATTAACCATCAAAACTCAATTCGATTTGGTAAACTCATGTGAGAAAATTTTGGTTGAATTGGCGATTTCTTCCGTATAAAAAAAATTGGGTTCCCAATGATAAACTCATGTGAGATCACTAATTAATTTCTTGTGAAAGTTTTTAACAGTGCAAAAAGTGAAGATGTTGGTGCTGTTAGATGGGGTTTTATCTTGAATTGAAATGTTGTTGGTTATGGACACAACATTACTAGGCTTTATATATGCAAGAAAGAATTGTTGCTCTGCTACTAGAAAGGAAGAGCTGGCAGTGAAAGAAGAGATGGGTACTGATAGACACATTTTAGTGTCTAGATTGCACCTTAGTTTCTATTAAGTTAGTATTCGATTTTGCAAATATTACGTGTTTTTATGCTTTTGTAGGTACATTTGAAGAATAAAGATTTGTGGAAAAATTGGCTCAAAAAGTGATAAAGGCACCCAAGGACAAGTGTTATTTGGCACCCTATAAGTGGATAAGGGGCACCCTCGAGTCAACTCGGTCAAAATAGGGTCAAAAACGAGTCAACTCAGTCAACCCGAGTTGACCGAGTCAACTGCCAGTCAATATCGGGACGGAACTGCTGCACACTTTGATTCACGTGATTTTTGGAATATTTTGCTCCCAAATTGATACACAATATACTAGAGGTCCATACAAGATTAAACACGTGAAGAATTAGAGGTTTACGCCGGAAAAATAGCCCCAAATCCGAGTTTCGCCGGAAAAAGGGTATTATACTTTGATTCGGATTTGGATGAATTTGGG
>JAJJMC010027464.1:9724719-9796383 GCA_023531435.1 Papaver californicum | reverse complement strand
CCGGAAAAAGGGTATTATACTTTGATTCGGATTTGGATGAATTTGGGAGTGTTTTAAGGAGTTCTATTAGGTTTAGAAGACTCAAAAGGATCCCTGGAGACTATATATACCAAGAGAAGCCAAGAAGAACGGGGGAGATAGCTTAGAATTGAAGTTTCGGAGTCGCCGGAATTGTGGCCGGAATTACCCACGATCCGGCCACTGCTGCTGTCACCGACGACCGGCTGTTCTTCATCAACTCCATCGGAGAAGAAGACACATCAACACCTTATAAGTGTTGCTGCTTCGTTGCCTTAGCTTCCAAATTTCTATCCCCCTTTTCTTTGCCTTAGCCTTTTGCAACGGCTGAACCTTGTTCTGTAACACTTATAAACGCGTCTGTTCAGCTGTTGCACCGTTATTCAACCTTGTAATCAATATTTTGAGCAATGAAAAGATCTTTTGAGCAAGTTTTCTTCACCATGAGCTAAGTATATTTACTGGGATGATGGAGGAGGTTTTTCTCTCAATTTTATGTGGTAAGTCTATTTTTAATTAATTAATTATAATTCTTTACTTATTAAAATTGCATAGTTTTGAAATAGAAAAAACGGTTTTCATTCAGTAGTGGTGTTTTTGTTTGATAGGTCATGCTGGGTTAACAACCTCTGATGTCCCATGCTTATGATTTACCTTTACTTGTTTGCATAAAACCTATTTTGGCAATATTTGAGCTTAATTTATTTAAAAGAATTACCCGATTAATCACATAAATTGTTAGAAATAACTGATTCCTGATTCCTGGTTTTCCCCATATTTTCTATAAATCATCTCTAGTTTATTTTCCTGATTATTATTAGTTTAGATTTAGTCCAATATTTTCTAAAATCATTACCTTCACAAGTTCGAGAATCGAACCTCTTTTTACCACTATATAAAATCACAACAGGTACTTATTAGCTTAAGTCGCTGGCTGGAATTGAGCTAGAAAAATAGAGACGATATAGATCCGAGAAATAGATGGTTCCATGGAAGTGAACATTGAATGATGATGGTTTTGGCTAAGAGCAAATGAGATGAATGAAAAGTTGGGTTTAAGGAAATTATGAATGTGTGTATGAATGCTGGGAAAGAGTATACTTTTGATTGAAATTATAGACAATTTCATGGTGAAATCACCCACAGAATCGCACATAAGATGCTTGAAGAAATGCTTGAGTGACCGATTCTCCGGAATTACAAGTCCATACCATTACCAACCTAATACTCCAAGTTTGCCATGGATTTTATGAGGATTTTAGAGTAATGGGACCAAGCTGCCAGTACTAAATGACTTTTTACAACTGAACTATATGGAGATCAAAGCAATCTGATGATGTGAGACAATAACCAAGAAAGTAACCGAGAAATTCTTCATTGCAAAGTGTAGAAGGTGGTGATGATCAAATGATTAATAGTCAAGAAAAACACAATCCATCAATGGAGAAAAATAAGAGGAAAAATGGGTCTCCTTTAGATTCTAATATTAATCAATCCAAGGATGGTAAACAGAGAAGCAAACCAAAGAAACAAAAGATGTTGCAAATTTAAAGATGTTGAAGGGGTAATAAGAGAATTTGCCAATGTTGCAAAGTCAGTGAAATGTTAAAAGAGTAAGAAGAGAAAAAATCAGTGAAAGATTAAAGAAGAACTTCAACGAGAAATTTAAGAGCAAGAGGTACACCAAGGTTTAGTTGCGGCCAATCTACTGCACCAAGTTTACCAAGGTCACCAGCCTGCTGCTCCAAGTTAAAAATCATCATCTTTGTCTCTGAAATGGGTACTCAAAGTTGTACATGTTCTATTTTTTCGACGTTTAAAAATGGGTATTTTTCTTTATTTCTTATCATTTGTGAAATTTGTTAACATGGTACTTTAGATGATTGTAAATTCTAAAGGTAACCAGTTTTGTTTATAAATTTCTTGTAATCTGTCTATACTTTTGCTGATTTCTGAACAACAAGAAGTTTTGCCTAAAACACAATTTTTGTTCTTTATGTAATATAGTATTTTTCCGTGAAACATGTACAACTTTGAGTGTTTATAAATGATTTATGAAGATTTGGAATGGTTTGAATCCTTCTAAATCCTGATTTTATTTGTTTTCATCAATTGTTATGATTTAGTTTTCAAATTTGCATAATATCTGTTTGCAAAAATGATTTATCACTTCTAAGACAGACAGTTCTTTCACTTCGGCTTTCTTGATTTCATACCATGTTTGCCAAAATGATATAATGAATCTTTGAATTTGACATTTATGTTTCGACTGACCTGTTGTTTTTTATTCAAACAATTTGCTTTTCTTATGTTTTGGTTTGCTCTTTTATGAGCTGGATCTGAGCTTGGGTCAGGTCTTTTTTTTTTTAAATGGAGTTGGTTATGGAAATGGTCGAAGAAAAG
This sequence comes from Papaver californicum, assembly GCA_023531435.1. Taxonomy (NCBI): domain Eukaryota; kingdom Viridiplantae; phylum Streptophyta; class Magnoliopsida; order Ranunculales; family Papaveraceae; genus Papaver; species Papaver californicum. The sequence continues at coordinate 9,793,962 of JAJJMC010027464.1, read as the reverse complement.
GAGCCCCATGCAACTGTTGAAACTTGCTGAAGCATTATTCTTTGAATCATTTGAAACATCACATACAACATAGTTTAAAGGTTCAGAAGTCCAACTCAATTAAAAGAAGCAAGAGACAATTCAACAATACCCAACATAGTCCCATCAACAACCTGAGGAGAAGAAAGTCATGTTCAAAGAAGAATCACAGTTTGTGCCAATCTGAAGCAACAAAGCAGCTCGAGCCAAAAGAAGCTCAATTTAAAGACATTTGCAGCTTTAATGATAAACTTCGAAAGATTTCCTTTCACGTTGTCAACTGGAGAAGTTCTTTGTTTTGATTTTATGCAGGTCTACGTCTTAAAAAGAAAGTCTCACTACATGAACCAATTAGTAGTGCCTTGGCGACGTCATCACCATTGCCATTAACTACTACTCATCAAGACTCAATCACTCCTGCACCAACTACTTCGACAACACCAACATAATTTGCTAATGTTGAGCTCACTTTCTCAACTACATCAAATGAAACAAGTTCAATCCCTCTTCATGAGAATTCAGTTTCATTTCCAGCCATTCAGCAGGAAGTACAGCAACAACAAGAACTACTAAATAATAAAGAGCTGTTATGCTATATGGATTACCACCACCACTACCACAGACAAGAAATATTGGTGGGTAATCTCTGAGCCACAAGAGTTGAACTCTCAAAGTGAAACAACAAGCTTCAGAAGCATTTCAGAATCATAAGGAGCTCATACCAGATAAGTGATCATTGTCACATTTTCATTTATATCTATCATTTTTCAAAAATGGCTTTAAAACCTAAGAGTGATTTATATCATAGTGTTCTTAACTAGTACTAGATCAAATCTGAAATATTCTAAAGACATGACTTTGGTTTTGTTTTATGAAGACCTTTCGAGACTGCTATATATTTCTCCAAAACTGATTTTTCTTTCTTTCTGAAACGTGTTCCTGCCTGTTTGTTTTGGATAGTTTTGACACAGCTACAAACCCCAATATTTTTATTGACCATTTTTATGTTAAATAGGTCTTCCTCAGCTTTCCAACAATACCAAATTTTCTGATTCCATTGAGTGAGGAATTTTCAATGAATTTTCTTCCAACGTTTTCATGTCCCTGTTTTCATGGGAACCTTTAGCTCATCCTTCCAACTTAATATTTTTTGTGGTTATTTTTATGTGATAGAGGTATTCATCTAGTTTCTAACAAGCTATAATTTTATGAATTTTACCGCAAAACGAAGCCGATATGAATTTTTGATTAACGACACTCAAAACTGAATTTTAACTGAGAAAATCTTAATGATTTAGAGATTGCTGCGAAACATATAAACAAATTTATAGGAACTGAGCAACGTGGTCTTCATGGAAGTATTATTAAATATTTGAAGAATCTGGATATAAAATGTGCTTTGTAAGGGAGCTAGGCACCACAGATGGGTGATCATTGTAGATAGGTGATCATTTCTTCATTGTTGAAAGTGCTATAACATTGGCATTACGGCCTTATCAAGCTGGAAAATAACTTTCAAATGATTCTGTGTACTTGGCAATGCAAGACGAAGAATACTCATTAGATACTTCTATTTATTTCGTATACTTTGGGCTTCTCATAGTAATTCAAAGGACGATACTTCTTATACTTCATATGAGTTATGATGAGAATTCTCATTCGATATTTCTTATAATTCATGCGGAAATCTAAATGTTTCTTCGGGAATTATCATTCGAAAATGGGTATTTCTTGATTCTCATTATTAAATACTTCTTGAAGACGAGTACTTCTATACTTTGGATTTCTTACATAACGACTGCTTCGGAAGAAAATGATATTTCTTATTTCTTTCGGATATTTTTCAATTCTTATTTAAAATACTTCTCATATACTCTCGGGACTGCATCATAATTTCCTCATAGCCAGAGAGAAGTTAGACATGTGTTAAACCCTCTTACTCCGTGGATGGAGATACTCTCGGGACCGCATCCTAATTTCCTCCTAGCCAGAGAGAAGTTAGACATGTATTACACCCTCTTACTCCTTGGCTGAAGAACTAACAAACAATATATGTTCAAGATTTTGTTTTGCAGGGACAAAAACTCAAGATAAAATGGAAGTGAAATTACCACCAAATTATGATACAAACGAGACGTAAAATCATTTTCTTAAGAATTATTCTTCGAACAACTCTCAAGAAAAGGGGGCAAATTGTGAGTACCAAAAATGATGTGAGTACCAAAAATGAAATGCACCAAAAGAGAAGCAAGCATCAACTCTTGACCGCAAGCCCATATCAAGCTCAAGCCCAAGTTGACAGCAGCCCAGCTTGGTCCGCAACATGGAGCTTGTCATTCCCGCAGCTTGGTCCGTAAGGTCCTCAATACGGAGCTCTTCATGGTCCGAAGCTTGCACCACTTCAGCAGCAAAAGCTTGTTCAAGCCTTTCATTTCCCGCACAAAGTCAAGTTTAAATCATCCAATCTATTTGTCCGCAAGTGGAGAAGTAAGTGAATGGATTTATTCCCGCCTCAATGTCACTTGCATTTTTAGCACCAAGTGCCGCACCCATTCCCGCACCAATTCCCGTAACACTCATGAGCGAAGCCCATGGTCCGCAAGCCACATTTCCTTCCCGTAACACAAGCTAGGTCTTGCCCGTAGATCTTGCCCGCACCATCATTTTCCCGCACCAAAATTGGATTGAGGCCATTTGAAGATAAGATCAATATCGACACATGGCGAACTGTGATGAATCGACACATGACGGACTTCGTTGACACATGGCGGACCTACGTTGACACATGGCGGACCTACGTTGACACGTGGCAGATTTGATGGTGAAACATATAGCTTATTAATGAGGGCAATAATGTAAATAGACTGAAAGGTTATTTCATTTATAAGGAAAAAACCCTAGAGGAAAAATGAAGGACGGTTTGGGAGAGAAAATAAGTCTTCTTCTTCCCAAAAGTTTACTGAGAGGAAGGGGAGGGGTGCTTCTTTCTCAAATTCTGTCTGTGAGAGGAAGAAAGAACATCAAAACTCTGTAAATCAATCATCGAATAAAATCAAAATCTTCATTACCCGTGGACGTAGACATCAACGCCGAACCACGTTAAATCTCTGGTGTTAATTTTATTTTTGTTTCTCTTTTTTTTTTTGATTTCTATTGGTAGTTGTGGTGATCAGAAAAAATAATCACTACATATGTGTTGGTGGTGGTTGAGAATATTATGGTGGTGGTGGTAGTAATGGAAAATATTAATAGAAGGTGTTTGCAACGAAATTGATTGTTGGTGGTTCTCACCATTGTAAGAGGTTGTAATAAAAAAATTAGGGTTGTAGGATCGAAAAAGGAAAGTCTAAAATTTCTCTACTGGTATATGATACCATGTAAGATATTGAAGGTTAACAGAAATTGTATTAGATTGTTCAACTGAAAAACAAGTTACAGGGAAATGATTTTATAGAGAAACATTACTCAAAGAGAGAAGAATGATTCTGTTACAGATAACATAATCTAACACATGGACTAATATCTATTAACTAGCAGACCACCTGACAGATGTTCCATGACACATAGAGCTCATAACACATTGGACTATTACACTTGCTAGATAATGACTGGTGACTCATGACAGAGTAGCATAATGTGTCTAATAAAGACCACCACCAACAGTCATATCTACAATATCACCACTAATAATACCAACAGTCATATCTACAATATCACCACTAATAATACCAACATCTAACCTAATAAATCACAAAAAAATTAAATAAATTAAACTACAAAGATTCATCATAACCCTAATTACATGCTTCTACATTACAAAAGAACTATAAAATTGAAACTGCTTCAATCAATTCAAACTTAATAAATTCAACCTTCTAAATTCCTAAAGCATGTTGCTAGATTCACAAAAAACCATTACAAACCCTAATTACATATTTCTATAGTAAATCCCCCGAATTTAAAATTCCATAAACCCTAAAATCATTTTTACACATAAACCCTAAAATTAATTTTTCAAATAAATGCTATTGGTAGCCATATTTGTGCAAAACGATGAATATTTGTGTACTTACTCTTATTGAAGAATGATAAACTTCTATTTAACCCTGAATTGTGATGGAGATGGAAAACCAACCAAAGTCTTTGATTTCACTTCGTCTTTCTTTAACTCAATCAAATCAACTAACAAACCGATATGAATCTTAGATTTTAGTTCGTTTCTCTCTTTTTCACTCAATTTCTATTCTCTGGGATATATTCTCACCATTTCTTCCTTTGATTTTCTTTTAGGTTTCTCTAGTTTTCTTTAACGTTTAATCAACAAGATTAGAAAAAATATGTTTAAATCGAATAAGGTCAAAAGTATCGTTTCATCAACCCACGATATCACATTTGTCGATACATTGACTCAAGTCCGAGATATTTACTAGTTAACAGCATTAGACGGAGAAATAGACGGCTAAGACATATTATTCCCGAAATCTTAAAAAACAAGATGTATTTTTAATTTTCCCTTGATAAAATACAGAAATCACATATTAATGAAAATTATAAACATTAAAATTCAAATATTAATCGTTACCCATTACAGATTCATGGCAGCTCAACAGATCACCAAGCTTACATATTAATCGTGTTTAAAATGTATAATAAGTACACGAGAAACCCATCGTACAACAGCAATTAAACAAATGAAAAGTATGTTTTTATTCATAAAATGCTTAATTAAACCAAAACCCATACTCTAACTTTCCAGCTCCCAATTATAACGTTTTTAGCCTAGGAAAGAACTTCATTTTGCGTTTTATCCCGAAGGGAGTCACCTCTTTGTCGCATCTGTCCTTTCCGTGCCATACATGCTGAGGAAGATAACGCCGAAAGTAAAACTCAGTAGACGACAGATGAGATGCTCCAGACACACGAACTTGTGCTAAACCTGGTCGCCATTTATCATTTCCCATCGATTTAAGATACAGGTAACAAACAGGTGATTTAACACAAGGACCCGTAACTCGAAATTCATCTACCGTGCACATTTGGAAAGGTTTTTTATGTTTCTCGTCATAGACATCAGGTTGTAACGGATCAACCTGTCTCATATGTTTGGAGTTCAAATGTTTCACCACAATGTCATTTGATTTTATATCTCCAAATCTAATGCTTACATTGTTGGATGTTTCAGCACCATGTGCACATGTTGTTTGTATAATAACTGTGTAGCTGCAGTTCTCCTGCATAAGATAGGGCCAAATTAGCATTTATCCGCATATTTTTTGAATCAAACTAGAACAAAATCATGGAGTACTCGCAGAAGAATTTCTTACCTTCATTGCTGACTCTGTTGAGGGATCATCTTCTTGCGCTAGTGATGATCCACAAATGACAAGAGAAAATAGAATCCAGAAGGTGAAAATGGATGCTTGGTTCCTCACCATCATCTTTATTGATCAATCTCTTATTCGAGGTCCAAATTAACAAGAGAAACTTTTGAATTTCCTTTCACATGTCTCTGCATTTTTATAAAGCTCCCCAACGCAACAGTAGGTTAACTTGTCAGGTTCAAAAGTTAAAAGATCCTCCTAGGCTTCTAGACAAAAAAAAATTCAATTTTTTTAGTGTTTTCTTCGAAAACCATGTCTTGTAAAAAGAGGTTGATTCCTTATCTTTACCGCTTTACTGCTTTACTTGCTTTGGTGTATAATTCCTTATTGATTATGAACTAATTGGTATCATATGTTGTTAATCTTAATTAGCTTTGGGTTTGTGATAGAAGAATGATTTGATTTCTCTTTTTGTTTTGCCTTCCTATTTCCGTTGCAATTATAAGAACAAGTCTTATGATGGAGTCCAAGCTTTAAAAAAGTATGGAATGTCAAGTTTAATGGCTTCCAATTTAAAATCATCCGCACTTATTCCAAGGCATGTTTCAAGGTTTCATGCAAGATAGTTTGGATTTCAAACTAAAAACTAATCCAAATTGCGTTAAATACAATTCCGAATTATGCTCAATTTTGTGGTTGATTTTATTTTATTATCTAATTGTCTCAATCAGACCGTCGATTTTGTGGGCCAAGATTGAGTGCAATTTGGAATTGCGTTTTAGAATCTATTTTACCTTCCACCATCAGACTTGAACTTTCATAATCTATTCCAAGTGCTTATCAGGTGTCATGGAATTTGGAAGATAAAATTCTTCCACCATAAAACTTGTTCTAAATGTATCCAGAGGGTATTCAAAGCTCAAACCAAGGTTTGAAATTCACATATCGCGATCAATTGTAAATGCGTTTCCATAACGAGTTTTAACGGCGTGAGCACATTAGATGGGTTTAAAAAATAGTTGTTTATTCGAGAAAAACTGTCATTAAAACGATCATATGCCCTTATAACTTCTTATATAAACGTTTAGTAGAATTTTCAATTAAAAAAAATCATTTTTTATTATATATGTGTGGATGCCCATATATCCATGTATGATATTCCTAACTCTATCTGTTAGAAGTTGAATGGTGAGTAACCAAGTATTTACTTAGTCATGTAATGGGTGTTTCTCCAAATGAAAACTAAGTGAGATGGAGCAACTTAAGAAGATTGATACTAATATAGTAGCTTTTGTTAGTAAGCTACTTGATGTCTTTGTGAATGGTAAAGTATTGAGTGTTGTATACATAAGTTGACACTAATGGAATTAGGTGGTACGTATGATCTCTGCACCTTGATGACTATTATTATAGAGGCGGAATTCAGAATAATAATAGACGGAAGTAGAAATAACGAAAACATCAGGAACCGAATTCAAAGAAAATATCTTCTCTAGATTATGAATAAGAAAACTATTACAATTCTCTCTTTGTACGCTCATAATCTCTCTGAATAGGGAAAAACCTTAAACTATTTACTAAGCTTGTTTATGATAATAATACAAGTTTTTGTCTACAAGCTTTCTCTAGGGATTTGTTTTGCTATAAGCCAAAACCTATATATATATATAGTCTTCAATCGTACTTAGCCGAAAAGGATCTCTATTCTGGTTTGGTTTCCCAAACCTCTTAGGAATCTATTCTAAACTAAGAATACTGCTCAAATCAGTACTCCTTCCTAAACTAGGAATTCTGCCTAAATAGAGATTCCTACCTAATATAGGATTCTACCCTCAACTTAGCTTGAGGATTACTAAGTTCTCAAAAGAGCAAAGATACACATGTATCATGGTCCCCCCTTTAAGAACTTGAACTCCCGTGAAAGTCAAAAGTCAAGGTTAGGGAATTCGAGAGTTCTTTTTTCCTTGGTAAACCACTTGGTTTTTATGGGAATTTGACCATGACATCCAATTAGAAAAGTTTTTTTTTTACCTCTGTCGTGTTTTAGTCACTCTTCGCTCCAATATGCAGTCTTCCTTGAGTGGTTCTACCCTATCAAACCACAAGTCTTCCACACGTGGTAAGATTATAATGTCATTTACGTCATCATTTAGCAATGGTGGCTCAAATAACTTCAAGTATTCAGCATTAATAACCGAGTACATTCCGGTGGTAAATCAAGACGAAAGGCATTGTCACCAATCTGATCGAGAATACGAAACGGTGCATACCTCAATGGCTTCAATTTCTTGTCTTCCCTCTTCAGTCGCTCCTTACCTAATTTTAAACATACCAAGTCACCAATACCGAAATTACAAGGCACTAGATGCTTTTCATGTTTTGCTTTGTATTTGGATTGTGACTTCTTTAATTGTGTTTCAACGGTCGCGTGAATTTGAGATATCTTCTCCACGAAATTCTGTAACTTTTGTCTTTCACTTTCTTCCTTCCCCCATCGAGGTATCACTAGAAAATAATAGGTCGAAAGGACGAGGTGGTAAGTAACTATAACACGTCTCGAAAGGAGATTTCCCCAACGAACTGTGAACCGCTTTATTGAAAGAAAATTGTAGATATGATCTCATCCCAAGTTTTAGGATGCCTGAAATTATATCCCCTTAACATGTGAACCATAGTCCTGTTGACCACTTCGGTCTGTCCGTCTATTTGTGAATGTAAAACTATACTTTTCTTCAACCTAGTGTCCATCATCTTCCATAACGAATCCCAAAAATGATTAAGGAACCGACTATCTCTATCAGAAATAATCGAAGTAGGTAAACCAAAATGCTTCCATGTTTAAAGAAGAGCTTTGATGCACTGGCTCCTTTCACCGTCTTTCTACATGGAATTAATGCGATCATCTTGTTGAATCAGTCGACCACAACAAACAAGTAATCATAACCTGACTTGGTATTTGGTAACCCACTAAGAAAATCCATAGAAATACTCTCCCAAGGCCTTGATGGTACCGGTAATGGTAAATATAACCCTCGTTTCCTGTTAGAAGGCTTAGATGTGCTACACAACTGGCACCCTCGAACTAACTTGGCCACATCATCTTGCATCTTTGGACAATAGACATAACGACGTAGGTTAAGCAAAGTTTTATTCATCCCAAAGTGTCCAACAACTCAGGATGTGTGTGCTTCTCTCAACCATTGTAAACGATCTCCATCTTTTGGAATGCAAAGTAACTGACATTAATATAACAATCCACCCTGGAGTTCAAACTCGCATTTTAACCCACTCTTTATACCTTCTAACACCTTCTTGAAGTTTTTGTTGGATGTGTATGACTCTGCATACTCTTGAGGAACAATCAGCTTGATCCTCATTGCCACCAATAACGCGCGGACTGATGGACGAGACAACATATCTGCCAACTTGTTTGTTACTCCCTTCTTGTACTTAATCATAATAATAAAAGTCATCAAGTAAGACATCCAATTCATATGTCGGTCTCGTTGTAGCTTCGTATGGGCGTGTAGTACTCCAATGTTTGTGATATGAATGTACCACTACCGCTTTACCTAATAGATGCACTCGCCAATGCTTGCTACATTGATATAAGACATAAAATTCCTTGTCATAAGGTGGGTAGTTCTTAATAGCACCTGAAAACAATTCTGAATTATACTCCACTGGTTTACCATCCTGCAACAATACTACTTCCATCACATAGTTAGAGGCGTCGATCTCAAATTCAAAAGTACGATGTAAGTTAGGCAATGCTAATACTAGTGATTCTGAATTTTTTTTTTTTAGTAACTGAAAAACGTCTTCATGGTTTGCTGCCATTCAAATTTTGCCTTAGCCCCCTCAAACCATGTAGTGGTCCCGCAATAGTCGAAAAAGTGCCAGATAAACTTACACAAGTATGTGCAAGATCCTACAAAAATCTTGACTTTAGTTATCGTGCTAAGTCTAGGCCACTTAATGATCACTTCAACCTTCCCTGGATCAATCTTCCGTTTTCCACCACCAACAATAAATCCAAGATATAACAACTTCATAGTTCATTCCGTTCAACTTCAGTTGGCCTTCATGTCACACTTGAAACACCTACTCAACGTGAATGAGATGCTTCTCCCAAGTTTTGTTATATACAAGGATATCATCCAAGTAGACAATCACAAAATATTATAAAATGTCGTAACGAATCATTCATCAAATACATAAACGTCATTGGATCATTACAAAAACCAAAAGGTATCACCAACCATTCAAACAAGCCTTGTTTGGTTTTGAAAGCAGTCTTCCATGTATCATCTTCTCGAATATCACTTGATGGTAACTGGATTTGAGATCTAACTTTGTAAAGACTCGAGCACTTTCCAACTGATCCATCATGTCGTTTATCCGAGGTAAAAGGTAATAATTCTTGATTTTGATCTTGTTTAATGCTCGATAATCAGTACATATACGCCAACCTCTATATTTATTTGGAACCAACAAAACCGCTGATCCACAAGGTGAAGCACTAGGCACTATCACTCCCAGTTCTAGAAGTTCCTAAAATCTGTTTCTTGATCTCATAAGACTCTTTTATGGACGTGCGATAAAAACCTACATTAGGAAGAGAAATTTCTTCGTTCAATATGATCTCATGCTCCACACTCCTTTTTGGCGGTAATCCTGTGACATATGAAAACAAATCCTTGTATTTCAACTCCAACCTCCAAGGTCGTCTTCTTGTTGTGCAGTCAGGGCTTCCAAACAAACTATACTTGGCTTCTTCTCAAGAGAACAGATCACAAGGAGAATGAACTTTGTGCTAGCATTCACCAACCGCTTATCCTGAGTGGCTGTGATTAAGCTTGATCCCTCAAGAGGAGAATCTATAGCCCGAATCACAAAACTCTCCCCATCTTTGGTAAAGGTGTACTTTTGCTCCCTCCTGTGTAAAGTTACATCTCTATCCCATAATTAAGGACTACCTAGTACAACCTGACAAACATCCGAAGGAACTACATCGCATGTAGCTTCGTCAATGTATGACTCATCAAAAGAAAATTTGAAAGTGCACTGCTGCATAACTTGTAGGCCCCCTTCCTTTTGAAGCCACCCTAAAGGGTAAGGTTTTGTATGTTTGAAAGTCTTCAATCCTAATTTCTGTACCAAAGAATTTGTAAGTAAATTTTTCTGACTTCCTGGATCAATAACAACATCAACTAATGATGTCTTAACATACATTTTCACTGTGAAGAGTTGTTCCCTTGGGTCATCTTTTAGGTTTTTCGTTTTACCATGTCATAAGACGGAGATTTGATTTGGGTTCAGTTAGTCCTTGGAATTCTTTTGGAGCTTGGATTCTTTCTTCTGCAACCCTTTTGGTTTTAGACGAGGGTTATTTACCCAACACTTGTCGATAACATGGCCCGGTTTTTTTGCAATGTATGCAAGTCAGACCTACCTTGTCGCTAAATTTTCCTTCTTTGTTGCTCATATAACCTCCTTTAGCGGCGGTACCTCCAGATTTCCCCTTAGCATTTCCCTTTGAGTCGGATTTCTTAAGCCTTCCTTCAATGGCATTAACTTTTATTCTTGCTTCATAAATAGTATCAACCTAAAACATATTTAACTCTTTTCGTCTATACTCATGGAGCCCGGAGATATACTTCATATATATAACATAATCTCCCAGGTATAAATCCAAAACCATAACTTGATTATGAAATTCCGAAGTATATTCTTGCACGATTTGGTTGTAGAACTGCTTCATGTTGTACCACTTGAACCATCTCTCCTCAAGGTATCCAACCGGATAAAACTGTTTCCTTACAACTTCCTTGAATATTTTCCACGACAATGCTCCCTTACCTAGGTTTTGTCTTTGATAAGATTTCTACCATGTTAGAGCATACTTTTATAGCTTCAATACCGCGAAAGCAATCTTTTTTTTTGAACCATATTCAAAGAAAGAAAAATACGTCTCTAGACGTTCTATCCAATCATCCAATTTTTCTACGTCGATACTCCCATCGTAAAGTGGAATATCAATATGGAAATCAATTTTTAGATTCTTCCCATGAAGTTTGGTTGATGTAAAACTTTTAAGAAACTCACATTTTTTTCATCTCCGTCCTGATCTTCTTCTTCTTCTGAAACACCAGATAAAGACGTAGTCATTTGCTTCGTTTCGGCTTGGGTGTATGAGAACAAATACACTCAGTCAATTCCTTAAGGGTAGTTTGAATCAATTTCTTGTTTTTTTGTAGCGTAGCCACCTTTGCTTCCGTAGTTTGTGGTTCGCTAGGCTTAGGATCATCATCTGACTTCGTCATCATTGGTCCTCTTGTTATCCTAACGTCTTCTTGCTTCCCGAGTACCCCACCAAGCCTTATGTAGAGAGATCTAATGAAAACCATAAACCACATGAATCTTACCTAAAAGAAACTAACCTTGCACTGATACCAACTTGGTGCGTATGATCTCTGCACCTTGATGACTATTATTATAGAGGCGGAATTCAGAATAATAATAGACGAAAGTAAAAATAACGAAAACACCAGGAACCGAATTCGAAGAAAATATTTTCTCTAGATTATGAAAAAGAAAACTATTATAATTCTCTATTTGATACGCTCACAATCTCTCTAAACAGGGGAAAACCTTAAACTATTTGCTAAGCTTGTACATGACAGTAACACAAGTATTTGTCTACAAGCTTTCTCTAGGACTGTGTTTTTCCATAAGCCAAAACCTCCCTATATATATATATCCTTCAGTGTTACTTAGCCAACAAGGATCTCTATTCTGGTTTGGTTTCCCAAATCTCTTAAGAATCTATTTCCTAAACTAAAAATACTTTTCAAATCAGTACGTCTTCCTAAACTAGGACTTCTACCTAAATAGAGATTCCTTACTAATATATGATTATACCTTCAACTTAGCTCGAGGATTACTAAGTTCTCAAAAGAGGAAGATACACTTATATCATTAGGTGTCATTATAAACATCAATTCCATGTTTGGTTTTCTATAAATACCCATGGAGTTGTAATAGTTTGGTTATCCCATTTCTTATAAGTTAATAAGAAATATCTCTCTTATTCTCTTAGACACTCTACTATTACTTTGAGATAATTATTTAGTAGTTGGTGTTAAGTACTATAATTAGTAGCTTAATTATTATACGTTATCATCACGAGTTGGTTCTATTTACTTCGAGTTTTGGGTTGTTATTGGTTTCAATAAAATAGTGCCATATTATCTTTATGTCGTCGAATTTAACTAAATTAGATTTTATAGCTTTAGACATTTCTGGTAACAACTATATTTTCATGGGTACTAGATGCGAAGTTACATCTCCAGGAAATCTTGCCCATACAATTAAAGCGGGAAATGTTGCATCCTAGCAGGATAGAGCATTGGCTTTAATATTTCTTCGTCATCATATCCACGACGGGTTAAGATCTGAAGATCTGACCGTTGCAAATCCTGAGGTTCTGTAGAGTTGCTTGAAGGATAGGTACGACCACCTGAAGATGGTTATCCTCCCTAATGCTAAAAATGACTGGATGAATCTACGTTTACAAGATTTTAAATCTGTATCCGAGTATAATTATGTGTTATTTAAAATCACTTAACAACTGAAATTGTATGATGAAAGTGTAACTGATGAGCAACTGCTAGAGAATTTTTTACCACTTTCCATGCCTCGAGTGTTGTCCTGCAACAACAATATCGAGAGCGTCTATTTAATAAATATTAAGAATTGATTACCTTTCTGCTTGTTGCAGAACCAAGTAATGAGTTATAACTAAGAAATCATGAATTTCGTCCTGTAGGCTCTGTTTTTGTGCCTGAAGCACATGCAAAAACGAGTTCTACCATAGGTAATGGACGTGGTAATAATAAAGGAAAAGGAAAATACGGTCGTGGTAAGAAAAATAATCAAGACAAGAATTCACGGTTCAAGCCAAACCACCAGAAGTGGGAAAATGGCACTATAAAGAAAAAGCAGAAGCCAGAAGGAAAAGATTCGTCTGATAAACCTATAAAGAATAAGGAAGATGTTTGTTACCATTTTGGTGTAACTGGACATTGGTCGCGTACCTGTCGTACTTCTAAACATCTTGTTAATTTATATCAGTTATCCCTGAAGTGACCAACAACTGATATTGAGACAAATCTTATCGAAACTAATGTGGCTTCTACTAGTTTTCCCAATTTAGACTTTGATTTTATTATAAAGTCTGAAGAAGAAAAGTGGGATATATATGATTTTGTTAATAAGTCATATGATGATGAACTTAACTAGTTGCATATACTAGTTGTGAATCTGTATTTTGTAGTATAGTTGTGTGTGTTCTAAGTTATATTTTTGTTTGCATACCATCTTTTGTATGTATAGTTACATGTTTAATATAAAACGTATGTTTTATTAACTCTATGTATTCATGCATTATATTTATTTTTGTGAAGGATATGGATTCCAGAAGTAATCTATCAAAAATCAATCTTAACAGTGAAGATATTTGTTTGTTTGATAGCAGAACAACTAATACAGTATTTCGTAGTAATAAGTATTTTTTTGAAGGGATATAAGGCAAAAGTAAATACTATCTTTTGTTCAAAAAATTTAATAGATGGTTCCGGAAGAGCCAATATTATCTTACCAAGAGATACAAAATTGAAAATCAGTAATTCCTTGTATTCACCAAGATCTTTGAGAAATTTGTTAATTTTCAAAGATATTCGCAGAAACGGATATCATCTGGAAACGATAAATGAAGATAATACAGAATACTTGTGTATCACTTCATCTAACACATGCCATAAGCTTGTTATAGAGAAGCTTGCATCTATCTCTTCTGGGTTGTGTCTTACAACAATCAAATCTATTCAATCTTATAGTGTCATAAACCAGAAGTTTAATGATCCAAAAATATTCAAGCTTTGGCATGACCGACCAGGACACCCAAGATCTACCATGATAGGTATAATTGTACAGAACTCTCAAGGACATCCTTTACAAACCAGAAGATTTTGTTAACTACGGATATAAATTGTATTGCTTGCTCAATGGGAAAATTGATCCTCAAACCGTCATTGACAAAAGTTAATCTTGAATCACCAGTTTTTCTTAAGAGGATCCATGAAGACATATGCACACCTATCCACCCTCAGTGTTGACCTTTTCAGTATTTTATGGTCCTAATCGACACATCTGCTAGATGGTCACATGTTTGTCTCTTATCCACAAGAAATATTGCATTTGCTCAGCTTCTCGCCCAGATAATTAGATTGCTTGCACATTTTCCATATTTTCCCATAAAGTGTATTCGGCTAGATAAAGCTGGTGAATTAACATCAAAAATATTTGATGCATATTGCTTATCTGTTGGTATTGATGTTGAAAATCATGTATCTCATGTTCATACTCAAAATGGTCTTGCTAAATCATTTATTAAACACCTGTAGTTAATAGCTCGAACCATGTCAATGAAAACAAAATTGCTCGTTTCTGCATGGGGCCATGCTATTTTACATGTTGCGGCCTTAGTTCGACTTCATCCCACTACAAGTCATCAATACTCGCCCTTACAACTTGTTTTGGGCCATCAACCAGATGTTTCTTATCTGCGTGTTTTTGGTTGTTGTGTATATGTGCCTGTTGCTCCTCCATAATGCACTGAATTTGACCTACAACGCAGAAAAGGCATATATGTTTGTTTTGACTCAACATCTATTATCAGATATCTTGAGCCTTGAACTAGTGATATATTCTCTGCCCGTTTTACCGATTGTCATTTTGGTGAGACAATTTTCCCACCATTAGGGGAGAACTTAAGCCGCCAGAAGAACAGAGTAAACTTTCTTGGTATGTACCTACTCTATCTTATCTCGACCCACGCACAAGTCAATTGGAAATTGAAGTGAAGAAGATTATCCATCTTCAGAACATTGATGATCAAATGTCAGATGCATATGTTGATACAACAAGAATAACTAAATCGTACATACCCGATAAAAATATCCTGGCACGTACTAATGTCCCAGCTGAATAGGTCGTGACCGTTCCAGCAAATGAGTCGTCTAAGGTACGATTGAAGCGTGGACGTCCCATTGTTTCAAAGGATTCCGCTCATAGAAAAAGGAAAATCCAACCAGAATCGACAAAAGATAGTGCTTATAAGGAGACTATAGATGAACGATCCTCATTTCCAAACTTACCACCGCTGTTGAGGAAAATGCCTCTGAAAGGGAACTAGTACCAGGAAATGAAGAAATTTCCATAAATTTTGAATTAAAGAAAGAAATGTGGGATCGTAACAAAGCTCCTGTCGATGATAAATTTTCGTTTACAATAGATATTGAGATTACTATGGATAAAGATGGTTGTAAACCACAATCTATAGAAGAATATTGTGAAAGACATGATTGGTCAAAATGGAAGGACACCATTAAAGCAGAATTAATCTCTCTCATTAAACACAATATTTTTGGACCTGCAGTTCAAGTACCTAAAAATATGAACCCAGTTGGTTGCAAATGGGTGTTCATAAGAAAACGTAATGAGAGAAATGAAGTTGTTCACTATAAAGCGAGACTTGTAGCACAAGGTTTCTCGCAGAGACCTGGGATTCACTACGAAGAAACATATTCCGATGTTATGGATGATATTACATTCAGATACTTGATAAGTATGGTAGTCTCTGAAGGACTCAATATGCATTTAATGGATGTGGTTATAATATCAGTATGGAGAATTAGATACATATATACATATGAAAATTCCAGAAGGATTTAAATTGTATGATAACAAACTACGCCATATGTATTCACTCAAACTTAACAGAGCTTTATATGGATTAAAGCAATCTGGACGAATGTGGTATAATCGTCTTAGTGAATACTTGATAACTAAGGGATACGTAAATGATCTTATTTTCCTATGTGTCTTTATAATGAAGACCATAATAAGATTTGCTAGCATAGATGTACACGTTGATGATATCAACTTAGTTGGAACTCCTGAAGAAATCTTAAAGGCTATTGAATGCTTAAGAGGCGAATTTGAGATTAAGGATCTTGGTAAAACAAAGTTTTGTCCTGTCTTGTGATAAGCACATAATTCATACATTTCTACCGCCTAATTTATATTTTCTAGTACTTTGAATTATATCAATTCTACTATTTTTAAGTATTTTTAGGTTGTATCACTAAAATACTAGTTGCAAAAGGAACATGGCTAAATCAATTCATGTTACGTCTCTTTTTCACATATGTTATTATGTCTGCCTTTGCTGGGCGTACTGTTATGGATCGGAGGACCGAGTAGCTGTTGGACGTGAGCAAATGAAAGTAAAGAAGCAGTGGGACAGACGGAAAAAATATGATTAAGCGTCTGTATGTTTGGTTTGTTCTCTGTTTAAGGGACAAATCCTGTGAACGTTCTGACAACAAAACAGAAAGAGGAAAGCTCGGTTAAATAAGGGAAAGTTGGTTCAGAAGTACGGCTATTGGGAGACAAGGTCACGCTACTTTTCTTCTTTTGGTTTTGTGAAAAGCTGATGGGAGATAGAAAGTGTGCAGTGAAGGTGGAAGAGCTAGGTTCTAGAGAGGAAGTAGGACAACACGTGAGTTTGCAAGTGAATAAAGAAGAGAGTACGACAGGCGTAAGAGGAATGGACGTGGGGTCTATTGCTTCACGTGAAGAAGTGTAGGCGTCTTGAGTAGGTTATGAGTAGGTTTGACTTTTCTTTAGGTTTAAAGACCTAGCCTACACAAACAAGACGGGGAGGTGAGATAGGAACTAGGTGAGATAAAAAGAAAAAGAGATAGAAAGAAGAAAGGAGGGCGGCGTACATGAGCTTTCTGGGTTCTTTTTGGGGATAGTTTTCTGTATAGTTTTGGGAGGCGTGAAGGAGGTCTATACAGGCAACAACGTTGGAGGGCGGCGTGGAGACGGATTCAACTACAGTGACGCGTATCGACTATCGGTTTAATCTTTTTCCTACTTTTCTTAATTATTTTTATGGGTTTTAAGAAACCATCTCCATGTTCTAATTAATTTGTAGCTAGGGTTTAATGTTGAAACCACTTAAAGTTTAGATCAATTGAATCGATTCATTTGATGCAGACTATTATGATTTGAATGGATTAGTTTCATGATTTTTTTATTGATATAAATCTAAATTAGTTGTTGCTTCACCGGTTCTGTACAATACAGTAACCTATGCGCAGAATCAATAGGATAGCAAATATGTTTGTCTACTTATTTGATATTCTATGCTTTGGTTAAATCCTTAGATGGGGTATGCTTAGAAGAGCCTGATATTATTTGTGAACCTGTAATTAGCTTCATATTATTTTCTCGCTAACGCAATTAGATGGTGTATGCTTGAGACTAGGGCTTTTGATGCACCATGCTTAGGGCGTCCCAGTGATATTTGCGACTCTAATACATATAATAGGTGATGTCGATAGAACGAACAATAAATGAATATTCATGAGTTATGTTTCACTTTAATAATTAAATAGAAATAGTGGTGGATACTGAAAACCCTTGTTACTATTTCTCTCATCTGATTTATTTTTATTAGTTTAGTTTGTTTTATTATTTTATCCATAAGTCTAAAAATCCCAAAATATTGTCTCTGGTTAGTTATTAAGAATATTGATTGCAGTATTGTCCCCGCTTCCTGTGGATTCGAACCGTACTTCCCGTTGTCTACTAGTTAGACGCCGTGCGATTGCGGTTCTTTTATATAGGGTAATCTAAAATCCTATCATCTTGCAGATCGAACATTACCCAAGTGGCATACTTGCTCACCAAAAAATGTAAATTGAAAATTTTAATTTTTTTTAATATGGATAAAACTTATCCTCTTAGCACTCATATGGTAGTAAGATCTCTTGACACTAAAAATGACCCTTTTCGCCCAAAGGAAGAAAAAAAAATTCTTCTTGGCCCAGAAGTACCATTTTGAGTACAATTGGTGAACCATTGTATCTTGCGCAATATACAATACCTGAAATTTCTTTTGCAGTGAATTTGTTAGCAAGATTCAGCTCTGCTCCAATAAAGAGGCATTTGAAAGGTGTAAAATATATCTTTTGATATATTCAAGGTACTACAGACGTGAGAGTTTTTTACTCAAAGGATTTATCTCATACTTCGCAATTAAAGGGATATACAGATGCAGGTTATCTCTCCGATCCATACAAAGACATTTCATAAACTGGATATGTGTTTACGAGTGGTAGTACTGCAATTTTTTGGAGATCGTGTAAACAGAGCTTTCTGAATACCCCCTCCAACCTCTCCGAGATTATCGCCCTCCATGAAGCTAGCAAAGAATGTGTATGGCCAAGATCAATAATCATTTATCTTCGAAGTTCATGTGATTTACCTTCTATCACAAAAGTACCAACCATCATCTACGAAGATAATGCAGCATGTATCTCACAGATCAAGGAAGGTTACATCAAGGGTGATCGAACAAAGCATATTTCACCAAAGATATTTTATTCTCACCATCTAGAAAAGAATAAAGAGATATGTATCCAGAAGATACATTCGTGTGAAAACTAAGCAGATTTATTCACCAAGTCTTTACCAACAACAGTCTTTAGAAAGCTAGTTTATGGGATCGGAATGCGACATCTGTAAAAGCAGTAAACTCAGTGAAGTTTTGATCAGGGAGAGTTAATATTGGATTTAGAAGAGTTGTACTCTTTTTCCTTCGTCAAGGTTTTGTGCCCTTGGGGTTTTTCCTTGTCAAGGTTTTAACGATGCAACTTGTGCGCAACCATTTTTTGGCATTGTACTCTTTTTCCTTCGTTCAGGTTTTTCCCTCTGGGTTTTTCCCTAACAAGGTTTTAACGAGGCAGTGTTCCTAAAATTATGGACATCCAAGGAGGAGTATTATATATGTGTGGATGCCATATATCCATGTATGATATTCCTAACTCTATCCACTAAAAGTGGAATGGTGAATAACCAAGTAGTTACTTAGTCATATAATGTGGTGTTTCTCCATATGAAAACTAAGTGACATGGAAAAACTTAATAGATTGATACTAATCTATTAGCTTTTGTTAGTAAGCTACTTGATGTCTTTGTGCATGGTAAAATAGTTGGTTATTGTATACATAAGTTGACACTAATGGAATTAGGTGTCATCATTATAAACATCCATTCCATGTTTGGTTTTCTATAAATACCCATGGAGTTATAATAGTTTGATTATCTCATTTCTTATAAGTTAATAGGAAATCTGTCTCCTATTATCTTATACTCTTATACTATTACTTTTAGATAATTATTTAGTAGTTAGTGCTAATTTTTCTTTTTGAAAAAGGAAGGTTATATTAAAAAGAAAAAGAAATTACAAGCCTAGGAACAGAATGCACCAAATCTACAGATGAATTATTGTATCCCAGTGAAACAAAACTTGATTAATAGAAATATTAATAAATACATCCCTATCCGAAAACCAATGAGCCAGAGTCTGTTTGATAAGAAAAATAATCTCATTCACTTCCACAGCTCCAAAAGCTCTTCTACCTCTTTCCTCCATAAATGCTATAAAACTGCATAATTCAATTTCCACAAGATCTCCTTACACTTACCTCTTATACTTTTCATCTTCCATGCCTCAAAATGGTTCTTTACGGTACTAGGAGACACCCGGTTCAACTTAAAAGCATCAAAAAAAGTGGTACCAAACTTCAAAAGCAAACTGACAAGATATCAATATATGATCACTAGTTTCCACCTCCCTTTTGCAAAAAAATATTTTTTATCCTGCACATTAACTCCCCTGTGTTTCAACATGCTAAGAATGGGCAATGAATCATGAAAATGTTCCCAAATCATAAAACTAACCTTTGGAGGCATTCCTTTCCGCCATAAATACTTCTCAAAATCACAAGCTGCATTTTCATTCAATTGTAACTCATAGCATCTCTTTACCGAAAACCCCCCATGATATCCATTGTATCTTCATCCTCTTTCATACTATATACTGGTCCTAACTCGTTGCAAATTAAATCTCATTCTAACTGATCATTTGCATATAATTTTTTCTTAGTCCGACAGTACAGTCTTTCATCTACCACCATATCATCTAGAAATGCTTGCTTATTACTGCAGACCTTGTAAATGGATGGGAATCTTCTCATCAAAGTTCCTGTTGATGTCCAATTTTCCAACCAAAACCTTGTAGAAATATCATTATTTAAACCAGAAACAATATGCTCATTCATAAAAGAAGAAGAACTCAGTATATGCTTCCAAAAACTCCTCCCTTGAGGACTAGTGTCATCCGTAGGAATGAAAACATTCTCATTATTTTTGAATTATTTTTGAATTATTCTTCTCCATAAAGCATACTTCTCCCTTGAGTATCTCCATATCACTTAGCTTTTAAAGCTTTAGTAGTGCATCTTAGGTTCTTAACACCCAATCCACCCATCTTCTTAGGTTTACATATTTTAGACCAAGATACCTAACACATTTTCCTCCTATTTTCACTAGAATCCCAAAAAAAGTCTCTTATCAATTTATTCATCTTCATCTCCACACTTGCCGACATTTTGATAAGTGATAAAAAATAAAGAGGCAAACTTGATAAACAACTCTTAATTAGCACCAGCCTACCTTCCTTTTTTAAGAACTTTTTCTTCCAAGGTGCTAGCTTCCCCTCCATTCTCTGTATCACATCATCCCAAACTGAAGCACATCTTGAAGTAGCTCCCAATGGCAGTTCCAAAAATTTAATTGGCAGCTTCTCTACCTTACATCCTAACTCCATGGTTAAGTCCTTCACCATATCATCAGCTCCTACACTTATCATGGAACTTTTCTCTAGGTTAAGTTTCATCCCTATCAACAGTTCAAAAGAAGTAAGAATAAGAAATAATCTCCTAACCTCCTCCACTAATGTATTCAAAAATATTATGGTATCATACGCAAATTGCAGATGGGAAATCATAACACCAATCTCTTCTACTTAAAACCCATTCAACTGACTCATCTCAATAGCATCAACTATCAACTTTGATAACACTTCTACAACCAACAAAAACAAGAATGAAGATAATAAATCCCCTTTCCTAAGCCCTTTAGATGGTTTCAATTTCTCTATTGAGATACCATTCACGAGAACAAAGATATTAGAAGAAGAGATACACCAAACCTTCCAAGAAATCCATTTCCTGCCAAACCCATGCTTTTCCAAAATTCTAAACAAAGCTTCCCACTTAACATTACCAAATGCCTTCTCCATATCTATCTTACACAAAATACCTGTCTTCTTACTCTTCAACCTAATATCAATACATTCACTATCAATCAATACACCATCTAAAATTTGTTTCTCTTTCACAAAAGCCCCTTGAAAGTCAGAAACCAGATTATGCATCACCTTTTTGAGCCTATTTGCTAAAACTTTAGATAAAATTTTGTATGCACTGCTTAGAAGACTAAGAAACATATAATCTTTAGGTGTACAAGAATCCTCCTTCTTAGGAATTAGAGAAATAAATGAACAATTCATCCTCCAATCCCAAGACCCAAACCTATGAAATTCCCCCATCATCTTCATAAAATCTCCCTTAATAATATGCCAACAACACTTATAAAACTCCATGGAGAACCCATCTGGCCCTGGAGATTTATTGGAACCAAAATGCTTAATAACATCATAAATCTCTGTCTCAGAAAATTACATTTTCATCTTCATCTTCTTTTCATCTTTTAAAACAGAAAAATCCAAGTTATCCATAGAGAATCCCACATCACTCTGCTATGTAAACAAATTAGAATAAAAACTTCTAATTTCCACCTTTATGCTTTCTTGATCAAAACATTCTACTCCATCTATTTCAATCTAAGCAATGGTATTCCTCTTCCTTCTAGCATTCGATATTTTATGAAAATAAGTAGTATTAGAATCCCCCCATCTGAACTCATTCTGTTTAGATCTCGAGTGCCACTTCCTTGCTTCCATTATATTGATTTCCTTCAGTCTGATATGCATTGTATCCTTTTTTCAATATGTTCCTCAGATAGTGCATTAGTCTCCTCCATTCTATCCAAAAAAATCCACATTCTCACACAAAACAATTTTTTTCCTTTTAACTCCCCCAAACTCCATTGTACTCCAATTCTTTAAAAAAATAATAAATTCTGTAGCTTCTTGAAGAAGATGAAGCTAGCTTGACTATGATACTCCATAACCTCCCACCATTCCTCCACCTTCTTCAAAAAATCCTTATGCAATAACCAACTATTCTCAAACTTAAGATAAGGTTTACAAACAATCTTAGGCTTAGTTATGAGCATAATTGGCTTATGATCAGAGATAATTCTTGTGAGAGTTATCTGGATTACATCTGGAAAAAGAATATCCAAATCCACACTAAGTAGAAACCTATCTAACCTGCATAGTAAAGGGTCAAATTGCATGTCCGACCAAGTAAATACTCCTCACACCAAAGGCAAATCCACCATCTACTGGCTTGAAATAAAATTGTTGAGAAAAAAGTTGTTTCTACTATCACCATCTCCTATGTTCCTCTCCTTCTCACTTCTTACTGCATTCATATCCCCTGCAAAGCATAATGGACCATTCCACCAATTCCTTATCATCACCAAATCCTCCCAAAAATAGCCTTTCATCATACCCACATGGAGAATAAACATTACAAACACCCCACTTCTCATTAGTCACGGAAGAAAAAAAAAACAAAAGCAATATTACTCACCCCCCTTCTGACATTCTCTTTCTTCAGTTTATTGCAATTCCATATTGTTAATAATCCTCCACTATTACCCATAGAACCCACAGATGGTATATAAAGCCAATCAAAGAATTCATCAAACCAAATCTATTTAACAAACCACTAATTCATTTTAGCAATTTTTGTTTCCTGCACCAAACAAATATCACAACTTTGAGCGGCAATCAAATTTTTCAATGCAATAATTTTATCAAATGCATTTAACCCGCGAACATTCCAGCTAATAACTTTAAGATCCATTAACAATTACTTCTAGATTTTGTGAACCCTCTAGCATCTTCAATGGCTCCACCTCAACAACATCTAGCTCCTTCATCCATGACTCTTCCAAAATCACCCCTGCTACCTCGTTCTTCTTCGCATTTGCTTTCTTAAGTCTCTCATTGTATTTTACCACTTTCTTTTCCACCACCTTCTTCAACCTCTCTCTATCATCTTCACATGCACCCCCATAAAAAACACAATGCATCAACATCAATTCTGCAGCTTCAATAACCTTCTCTATACTCTCCGTATGCGATAATTGAATGTCAACCAACTTTGAAACTACCTTGTTTTCTATTTCAGACAATAGATTCATCTCAACCACCGCATCTGCTCTGTTTTCTTCGACTTCTACCGTCTCTATCTCTTCTTCCTTCTCAATTTCAATTAAGGGTACTTCTGAAATCCCTAAATTGGATTTATCACCGGCTACAATCAAATTTTGACTAAAAAGAATCATTTGACCTTGAGGCTGGATTTGGTTTACAACCTCTTTTTGGTACGTAAACCCAAGTACCCAGCCCATCATCCTTCTGTCCCTCCACCTCAGCCGCCACATCATCACATGTTGCTGACTCTGTCCTAGTAAGACTTTCCATAACTAATTCCTGGTTTCACTCCACCAAATTGTTAATAACGACATCTTGAATTTTAAATAATTTCCGGATTGAACTATCAAATTTCCCAACTTCTTTAAGATAATTCAACTCATCCAGCTTAATTTCCTCCTCATAAAACGAATCCCACTCCATCATCAGCACCACCTTCTCCTCATCCACCTCCGATACTAGCACCACCGGAACCTGACTAAGATTACCAGTATCGCAATCCTAAACTAATGAAACCCCTTTAATCATAAAGTTCCGGTTGCGATTTTAAAAAATCCCCCAGCGAGATTTCATTACCTGTCTTGGCAATGATTTCCGAGGACCACTTAGATTTATGCAGTCCCCTAATTTTGAACCATTTTAACGATTCTGAGACCTTACTCAATGGAAACCCTTGACTTCTAAACCCCTTTTGCAACTTGTCCACCGTCTCTGACTCCACTCATACTTCCTTCACATCACCACTTTTTCTTTTCTTTTCTCGACACCATCCCATAGTGAGAGAGTAAGTCTGGTACCCGTAGTCTGCCACTTCCTAGTTTTTCATATTATCAAATCTTCTTCCTCACTTAGTTAAAAAAACCCTTCCAACTCCGAGATAGCTTCAATCTCAATATATCTTCAAATTCCCATCTTCTTCTTTATCTCCACCGCAACCCGATCCAACTCATTCTTCTTGATAACAAAATCCTACCAGTTCTTTGCAACCTTGTTTTAACAGATATTCTCTCCTTTGGAAAATCAACTTCCTTAGGTATTTCTTGCACCACCTTCTTCTTAAGACCTTCCTTTTCCAAGCACAAATCTAAAACCTCCGCCAAAATTGACCGACAACTTCGATTATCTCCACTAGGGCTACAAATACCCACTTCTTTTTTTTTTTCCCCAGATCTGTATCTTCCAATTCTAATATACTCTCCATCCTTATTAGATTGGAGCTTGAGAACAAATTTATTATCACCATCCTTTTACTCATAAATCTTCTCCTTATTCTTCCCTTTATGACATAGCTTCAGAATCCCAATCACCCACTCAATCAGGACTTTAGGCAGTGAGATCCAAGCCATAGCACTTCCCCAACCTCTTTCAAGAATTTTCAGAAGCTCCCTGTTGCCAAAAGTTTCAAAAGATATATCAAAACTCTTCCTCTTCAATTGTATCAATTTACTAACTCCAGCGCCATATCGCGTCCTCTCACTTTCTTTCTCATACTTTTTCTATCAAAATAGATGATTATTTTAAAATGATAAAAAAAAGGGTAACAGAGAGTCAGTGACTCTTAGTGAATAGTTTTTCCAATTGAGTTTTAGAAGGAACATGTCTGACTTGTAAATATCCACTAGCCACCAGCTTTCTATTATTACATGAAACTCCACTCCATGTGTTTGTTCCTGGCATGAAACACGAGGTTAGAAGCCAAACAAGTAACACTAGTGTTATAACAAAACATCTCAATAGGATAAAGCACATCAATTTATAGTTCAACAAATAAGCAAGAGACGCACTGCATCTCAACATCTAAAACTACCAAAAACACTTGTATTTTGCCTCAAAAGATCTGAATACTATATGTTTTTCTTAAATTACCAAGAAATTAGAGAAGAACCCATAAAGGTTGCAAAACCAGAAGTAGATTTTCTTGTGTCAGGGCATTGAACCCAATCAAATTCTGTAAAATCTCTAATAAAATATATATATATATATATATATATATATATATATATATATATATCCTTTTATTCATGAGAAAATAATGTCTTTTAAGTACCTCAAGATTCCCTTTACTAGTAGAGAGCGAACATCTTTTAGAGCATGCATGAATTGAGTTACATAGTTTACTCAAAAATAGATATCAGACCTGGGTAAAGTAAGAAATTGTAAACTACCCACTAATATTTTGTACTTAATAGGATCTACAAGCAATTGACCATAATGAATAAAACCTTTAAAAGATTTAAGTACATGTGTATCATATGGTTTGCTCAATCGTTTTCGTCTTAGTTAATTAATCTATAGCGTATCTATTTTGAAAAATAACTAATAAGTCTGAACACGTGGCTTTGATTCCAAAAAAAGTTGCTCAAATCTCATAGTAATTTTATTTCCAATTAAACATTTAAAAGCTTAATAAAATCATCCAGCAAGAAGAACTCCCGTAAATATTATATCATCAACATATAAAAGTAACATAAGCATATTTGAATCAGTAATGAAAGCAAAACATAGAATGGTCACATACGGATTTTGCTTAGAAAATAACTAAACCTATCAAACCATGCCCTTGGAGTCTATTTCAAACTATATAAACTCTTATTAAGATAACATATATGAGTAGGAAAAAATGGATGAATAAAGCCATGTGAATGAGTCATAAACATATCATATTAAAGAAAACCATCTAAAAAAACATTAGACACATCTAATTTCTTAATAAGCCAATCATTTGTCACAAGAAAAGTAAGTACAATTATGATGGTGGTAGACTTGACCACTGGACTGAATGTTTTATTTAAGTTTACTTGTTAATTTAAACCTTTTGTAACTAATCAATACTTATATTTTTCTACATAATCTTCCAATTTAAACTTCATTTTATAAACCCATTTGCATCCTAGGATATTCATATGATGTTCAGGAGGAATCACCTTTTAAGTCTCATTATTGAGTAATACATCAAATTCCTCTTTATAAAGGATGCTCATTTAATAGCCTTGGAAACAAGTTTGAAACTCTTAAGCTCTGAAGTGACAGTTAATAGCAAAGTGAAGACAACTGAAAGATTATGGTTTTATCTTTTGTTATTTTTCTTCAGGATTCTTAGGTTTATCCTAGTGTTTACAACTCATTGGTAGTATCTATAATTCGTCATAAACGGAAAGTAAACTATATGAACATGTTATGACTTTTGCTTTTGTTTTCAGATTTTTATTTATATTACTATTTTACTTGTATTGTCATCATGTTTCCATTCAATGATAACATGTATGGTTCACAATATTATAATATAGTAATGATAATCAATATGGTTTTCATTTTTAATCTTATAATAATTACCAACCATACGAAGGGTATAATTACAACTCTTCATTTTATTATGATCAATATCCCACGAAACCTTATGATTATTCTCATACATACCAACAACCCTATGGGGGTTTATAACTGAACAACTACAAGGATGAGCAGGTAATTACGTTTTAAACAAAAAATTCTCTAATTTTGCATCTTTTCATACCATGATGGAAGAGTTACAAGAGATGCAACAACAAGTTCACCAAAACTATCATGGTTTTGAGGAATCACTCTAATAAAATGCAGGCTTTAGATGAGGATGATTAATCTGCAATCAAACGTTAGTAATTTTTTTTAATAGAACTTTAAAGCATGGTTTATAGCTTGGTAAATCTAATTCGTTACATTCCCAGACATATTTTGATGCCGATTAGGCCAGGGATTTATTGGATAGAAAATTTACTAGTAAAGTGGTCGTACTTTTAAGCCCAAATATCATCTCATGGTTCCCTAGAAAGCAGAAGTGTGCTTTTAGGCGTCTAATATTGTGTCTGAATATAAGGCCTTAGATGATGCTACTTTAGAATTTCTTTGGGTTCAATCTCTACTTTCATAACTTTGTTTTTCTATTTCTTTTCCACCTATTCTTTGATAAGGTAACACGGGTGATACATGCTTAACCAAGAATCTCATTTTCCTTAAACAAATGAAACATATTGAAATTTCTTTTCAATTTAGTAAACTAGTTGCAACAATTAAATTGGTGCATAGTTAAAATTTTAAAAGCGATCTAAGGATTGATACTCTTACAAAGGCTTTATCTTCTATATGTTTATGTTCACTGAGGCCCAAATATATCTATTGAATCAAATATCACCGCAACCCAAAATTTACATTGATTCATAATTGATTTTGTTAACAAACTCTGGTTTAGTAATCTAAATTTTTCTAGGTGACTCAGATTTGCACTATGACACAAAAATCTACAACTTTTTGTACCCATAATCTGCTCACGACACAAAATTTAACCATGACACATGTTTGATTTATGTCCCAAATTTACTATGTCACTCATAATTAGCATTCTGACCCATAATTTGTCCAATTAACTAAACTTTGGGGCATCATCCAAAAATCTGCCATGATAACCTAAAATGGGCCATGAGACCAAAATCTGCCCCTTACCTCCGACCCCAGCATTTGTATCGTGACTCAGAAATTGCATCGTCATCCGAAATCTTCCCTGGACTTATATTCTGCATTGTGATTTAGAATTTTTCATATGATATTATGGCCCTACAATCTATCAGTATTATCCAAAGGATTAAGTTTTTATGTGCACACGTGGTTCAACTCATAAATGAACATCTGTCATATGCATTTATAGAAAAAATTAAACAATATTTGTAATGAATAAATACTTACCAAAATTTTAGGTTGTGTTTTCTTCTAACAAATCTGTGAAAAACAATGGTTGATTTTGAATTATTTAATTACTACGTGTCTTATTGTGGTTGGTTGCACATGCCCACATCGAACATTGACCCACATCAAAAATTTATTCTTATCCAAAAATTATCCCGAGACCAAGAACCAGTATTGTGGCCCACGATCTACCTCATGGGGCACAATTTTTCTAGTGATATAAAAATTTAACCTAAAATTTGCTCATCATAGATTACGAAAACTAGGAAACTATATAGTTTAACAGATGATGGCTACTACGTGAAGCATCCATTTTGTATTTTTTTAAAAGATCGGAAATAAAACTAGGTGGTTCAGAGGCCCAGTAGCAAGTGTCCCTTAATTTAATTTTAGTGTTGAATATAATGGCCATCTAGTTAACCAAATTAGTTACATAACTAAAGGTTTAAGCCTTAGTGAGCCTATTAATGTTCAAAAAAATAGCTCTAATGTCATCCCAAGAAGAGTATGCTTGTGAACTTAGTCGAAATGTATCTCCATTCAGAATTCTGATTAGCTCATAGCATCTAGAGTCATAAGCCACTCTTTGCACCCCTTTGTCAGCACCCCAACTCAATACCATATCAGCTATCAAGATCAACTCTTCATCAATTGACAAGACTTTTGCTCTCCATTCCCTTCACTCTGACTTCCCTGTACATGCCTAAATGGTTTCCCATCATAAAATATATAATATTAGGACAGTTCTACATATCCCACTAATCTGTCCCCCATCAGCATCCCCTAATAGGTGGCACAATTTAGGCCCTTGATCCCCTCCCTTAGAAGTTAGAATGGGGTCCCATTTGTATGGCATTGGGCCACAAATTCAATGACACTAATGGAGAAAAGCATTGGGGGATAACAATGGAGGAAAACTAGCATTTTTGATAATTTATGTTAATATTAAACTCCTTAGAGCAATTCCAATGGGAATTGGTATATTAGCCAAGCCACATGGATAGGAAAATACAAATTTGGGCAGTGGGAAATTGGTTAAAAGACTTAAACTAAACCGATCGAGGCAAGCTGAGCCGCTCGGCCCAGGTTGCCTGGTCGCATCTCAGAGGTCAAATTCAGCGGCTATAATTCCACCCCATAAATATAACCCAAAATCAATCTTTTATACTCACACCAAAATCAATCTTCTTTACAATCTTCTTTATATATTTTCATAAAAAAACTCTTCATATTCTGCTTCTCTAATTGTTTTTTTTTTCTTCAAAACTACCATGTCTTAATCTCAAAATATTAGTCAAAACAGAAATAGAAAGCCACCCAGGAATACATATGCTTAACCTCTATCGTCTCAACAAGAAGATTCAGATAAAGAGAACAATCCGAATTTACTTTTCCAGTCGAAAAGTATCCACAAGTCAAGGTCATGTATCTTCAAGAATAGAGCGAGATGCCAAGCATCAAAAAACAAGAGGTGGTTGGTATGAACTTAAATCAGTTTAAGATTTTCTTCCCGAAGGTGCTCAAATTATTGTGAATAGATTTCCTTGGAGGACTTTGTACCAAATGGAGGCGAAGAAACATTCGACCAAATTCGTGTCTATGATTATGGAACGTTGGTGGTATACTACACACACGTTTCATTTTGGGGTTAAAAGATCAGTTGACTACACGTCTCTTGAACCAACACTTTAGGCCATTCACGGAATCCGTGATCATAAGTCTCTATCTTGTAGGACTTTCTCAGGGGGAAAGAGTGTGAGATACACAACAAAGATCTTCATATCATGTGCAACCTTTACAATCAGGATCTCATCTGGCTAGTCCACAAGATCTTAATCAAGATTACAGAAGAAAAATAGACTTTGGCACCTCTCTAGTTCAGCATTGTAATTTCCTTGGACTTGATGACGAATCTCAATCTGCAAGAGGAGCAAGTAAAGGATTTGAGAATTTTCTAAACCGGGGCTATTATGAGAGGAACCGTTATGTAAATGAGTAATTATATTTTATTTAATATTTGTAATTGTAATTGAGAGTAAGAAATTAACTATTTATGTAGTTAGAACTAATCTATAAAAGAAATTAGTAATTTTATTTCACATTCAATTAAAATTTATAACAATGTCTTTTCTGGAGTAGCATGTCTACTTTTTAACATCCCATATGTGCAATCAAAAAATCCTTCAAGATTGCGTAATGAGCTTCGTCAGTAAAAGTTTTCCTTTTCCATCTTTGCCATTTTTCTCGAGCTCGCAATACAACTTCAACATTGGTTTCACCCCTTACTCGATATCGATTGACAACCCTGACTAAAGCTATAAATTCTTTCACTTGTCTTCTTATAGTTTGATATCGACAAAACAACCCAGGTACATTAAGGTTATTCGGGTTACCAGTGTCAGTGTAGAAGTTTTCATAGATTCTTCTCTAGTAACTCATACTCACTAAACCATTTTGTCGTCGTTCCGCATCCCTTGCTGGATATCATACAACAAATTTTCTACATAGAGATAGAATCTTCATTTATGGTAAACTCTGCCGGATTAATATACGGTTTAGCCATATGGGTGTAAAAGAAGTTGGAGAAGGTGTGATTTTGGAAGTGAAAATAGTTGAATTTATAGAACTATTTTATAGTCGTTGTATGGAACTAGCCGTTTTCGGCTCAACCTAGGCCGATCGTCTTAGTCTGCTACGACAACGACTATTTATGTAATTTTAATTATAACTTTAATCAAATAAAATTTATTCTAACAAATATCTACAATTCTTAATTTAAATAAAATGTAATTTGATTTGAAAAGGAAGAAACAAAGTTAATTTTATTGAATTTATTAAAATTATATTATAACACTAATCTCTATTACATTAGTTTACTTGACTACGCTCTTTTATAAGATATAAACTAGGGCAGTAAAAATTTAAATTAAATAAACACTTCAGTAAAAATTTCTGACAATCTTGAACCTCCTGTTTATCTTTATTTGACGGATCTTCCATTCGATGCGCTCTTGAGAAGATTTTCTCTGGTTTTTATGACCAGTAATACGGTTAACTTTCAAATTTTCTTTGCCTTCAATTTTTTCCCTTGAACTCTTCTTTTTCTTATAGCTACAGATTTGACTTGGTTAACATCTAAAACTTGAAGACCTCTTTTTTTTTCTCATTCTCTATTTTCTTATAACCATCACATATCTTACCAGTAGCATCTTCGAGTATGACTCCTGAAAAATCAAGTTGGATTGTAATTTTTGCCATTTAAAAAAAAAATTGAATAGAAATTGAGATCAAGAGTTTGAGATGGAAAGATTAAGATTGAAGTGAAAGTAGAAGAATTTTTGAGTGGACATGGTGTGATTTTGAAGTTGAAATTATTTAAATTTATAGGAAAAGAAATAAAAACCGTCGAATTATACCCGTTGAAACGAACCTCGGCCTAGCCTGGGCGAGCAATGGACAAACCCCTTGGAATGCCAATTTACCAAGCCTTTTTTCAGTTTACCCATTTTACTGTGGGTGTATATTTAGTAAATTAACCAACACACAATGATTCACCCGTAACTTTGGTTCCTTCTGTTCCTAGGTTTGTAATTATTTTTTTCCATGATATAACCTTTTAAAAAAAAAAATTAATCAATATACCATATCCACTCGACTTGACTTGCTCTTACCCCCGTAGAGAGCTATGTTTATTTTTTCTTGTTTCTATACCAGTTTTCACCAACCATTGGAAATTTCAAAGTAAGGTGTGATGTGTTTTATAATATTTTATCTATAGGTGAGACACTTTTGCAAGTGGTTACACAAATACTTGTAGTAATAGGCTGTACGTATTGGAATTTTCTTTTCATCTGAAAAAAATTCATTATTCAGTTCTCCCACCACACCTGAAAGCTCACTCTTCGCTCTCGCTCAATCTCTCTAATGGCGGCAGAGAGAAACAAATTGAGATCTAAAGAGGTCTCAAACATGATAAAGCAAGGGTTTATTGAAACCCCATCTATTATTTTCTCTCCATCAAGATACATTTCTAGGGTTTCTTCTCTTCCCCAAACCCCTTCACCTCCTCAGCCTCTTCATATTACATACCCACCACACCAACTCCAATCAAGAGCTACTCTTTTTGCAATGATGTCCAGTGAACAAGAAAAATAATCAATTCAATCTCTTGATCATGACAGGAATACTACTAAGTTGCAACAAAAAATTAATGAGATGTTAACTAATGCCCCTTTTCAAAATCCTGATTGGGGTGAACCTAGTGATGTGAGACTAGTTGTTGTTTCAAGGGATGCATCTTTCAAGGTCGAAATGAGGGTTCATCTTAAGATTTTGGTTAACTGAAGTCGATTTTTTGCGGATAAGTTGAAATCTGGTGAGAAAATTGAACATTGTGTTGAGATTTCTGATATTGATGATGTTGAGATTTATGTGGAGACATTGGTGTTAATGTATTGTAATGATTTGAAGCATAGACTAATGGGTGAGAATGTGGAGAAGGTTTTGAGCTTACTTAAGGTATATATCTGTTTAAATCATTTGTACTTTATTAATGCTCGCAACCCGATTGATTTAATGCTCGAATGATTGATGTAAATGTACCATTCAACTAGGAACTATGTTCTATAACTGAACTAGGGGATTTGCCAATTTTCGACTGAAGTTGCTTGTTATCTACTTTATATTTTCACTCATTTTCTATGGTACTTGCATTTGATGCAGGTATGTTCTGATATTATGTTTGATGAGGGAGTAATATCTTGTCTAGAATATTTGGAAGCAATTCCATGGACTGAGGAGGAAGAGGACAAAGTGGTATCAGTTCTTTGTAAGCTTCAGCCGAATGAATTGGTGATTGAAGTTCTTCAAAGACTTCATTCTTCAGAACCATCTACATCGACAGAAGCCAATGGCGTTTTCTTGCAGGTTGTGAGTGGTGTATTACAAGCTAAAGATGATAAATCTTGTCGGGAAATGAAGAATTTAATTTTTAAATTGTTCACAGTAGAGCCAACATCTTCGAGCAAAGGAAACTATCACTTGGATGTTTCTAAAGAAACTCTTGATCATATCTGCCACATATGTATTAAGGCCCTTGTAATTTGTGCATATGAAGTTACAGACATTGATGAAGGCAAGAGGGATCAAGCTGATTTGATGAGTGAGATAAGTCGGGAAGCCAATAATCTTCAATGGGTTGTTGATATTTTGATTGATAAAGAAATGGGTGATGAGTTTGTCATACTCTGGAATAAGCAGGATCACTGTACAGCTGTGTAATGCTATAGGAAGAGGACTTATCTATGCATCAAGAGAGACAAGATTCTCAATATTGTGTACATGGTTGGAGGCTCTTTATACTGACTATGGACTGATGAAGAGATGTTGTAGAAATTTTGACAAGAAATTGGTGGAAGATGGATTGGGTCCACGATACTGACATTGTCATTGCCACAACAACAAGGGATCTTAATGAATTGGTTTCATTGGTTTGTGAACAAAGGTGATGATTGTCCGAATCTAAGACACGCATTTGAGATTTGGTGGAGAAGATCGTTTATCAGGCAGTATGCTGCTGAGCAGCAGGATAGTTCAAAGTTGCAGATTACCATTATCCAGATTGTTCAACACCCTAGGGAAACGGCAATATGCTGCTGAGCAGCAGGATAGTTCAAAGTTGATTACCATTGTCCCCGATTGTTCAACACCCTAGGGAAACCAAAGCCGTACTCTTTCTTTGGTGACTTGACAAAAGCTTCCACCCCATATGTACATATGTAGCATGTCATTCTTTGGTATAAGATTTTAAGATTGTCTAGCATATCATATACAGAAGTTTTGCAATGTCATGGATTCTTTTATTGGCTCCATTTTATCTTGGCCCGGGATGTGTCATGTACCTAGTTAAGCAGTATCCTTTTTCTATACCTAACAGTAGTTAGTCCTTATCCATTTTAGTATTAGCTAGTTAAGAGAATAGCCGTTATTCTCATTTATTTCTGCTCCGTTATTTTCGTACCGTTATTTGTTAGCCTAGTAGATTGTGCCATTTGTCTGTTCTTGAGAGGGTCAGCTTATTTGACAGGGTTACAGGGTATACAAGTGTAAAAAATTCCTTGTTGAGCTCGAGTAATAGATACTCCTTATGTCCAAGATATATAAGCAAACTTCTTATTTTTGGTTATCCATCTAGATAGATATAGTTTTAATTTCTATATAGTTTTTCTATATACCCTTATTAATGATAGTAGTATCAGTCCGTGGGTTAAAACCCCACTACCCTATACCTCTTACTACCAAAACCCCAGTTAAAATAAAATGAAACAAAAACTTCATGTGGATAAATCTGTGTAAACTACCATTTACATTAATTCATCCCAACAAAAATAAAAATCAACCCCACTCTTAATCTTTATTCTCTCACCACCAACACTACCAGCACCAACTCACCACCACCAACCAACAACAACCACCATCATCCAGCAACACCACCACTACTAGCCACCAACTAACATCAGCACCAACCACCACCACCAACGAGCACCGCCATCACCCACCACCACCACCAACAAGCACCACTAACAACCACCAGGTCCACTACCAAAGAGCACCACCACCAACAGAAACGAAAACCAGAACCAACACCCACCACCACCACCAACCACAGCCAACACAAACAACCAACACCACTTTCACCACCAACACCAATATCAACGAGCACCACTAACAACCACCAGATCCACCACCAACCATCACCAGCAACAACGAAAACCAGAACCACCACCAACCATCACCAGCAACAACGAAAACCAGAACCAACACCAACCACCACCACCAACTAGCACCACCAACGACCAACACCACTTCCACCACCACCACCAACACCACCACCAGCATTATCCCACTACCATCAACCGGAAAACACCACTACCGACCAACACTATCATCAACACCACCACCACAAACTAGCAACACCACCATAAAAAACTTACCATATTACTAAACATTGGTTTCAACGATAAAAATTAGACTGGAAAAATGATGAAACCAAATTTGGTTTCAACATAAATTTTGTATTTCACCAACACAACTTCAACGAAGAAACCAAATGCACCAAATTGAATAAACTAGGAAAAATTTAGTTGAAAACAAATTTGGTTTCAACATAAACGTATTGTTTCACCATTAAACTTTTGTTTCACGGTAAAAAGTAGGCACAACTCAGATGAAACCAAATTTGGTTTCTATAAAACTTACTGTTGTCACCAACACAAAAATTGGTTTCAACATTGTTTAGTTTTTCTAAAATTTGATGAAACCAAAAAAGGTTCCATCATTTATTTTATTCCAGATGAAAAAAAATGATGAAACCAAAAAAAGTTTCATCATTTTTCAGACATTCCACCAACACAAACACTGGTTTCAACGTTGTTTATCTTTTGTAAAATTAGATGAAACCAAATTTGGTTTCATCATTTTTCTAACGTTTCACCACAAAAAAAACCCTAATTTCGACATTGATGATGTATCATTATTCTTTGATGATGATTTTCGAGGATGATGATCTGGAGGTGTTGGTGATGTTTGTAGAGGATAGAAGGAGGAGGAAGAGGTGTTGTTGGTGGTGGATCTGGACATGTATTGGTGGGGGAGAAAAAATAATGAGGAGGAAGCGATGGGGGAGGAGGAGGTGTTGTTGGTGGCTGATTTGGACATAGAAAGAGAAGGAAGTACTGGTGGTGTTGGTGGAGAAGATGGAGGTGCTGTTAGTGGCGGATATGTGTGACATAGCTATTATTGGTGAACATAAAAGTAAAATAAAAAGAGAGAGAGGTGTTGGTGAAGGAGACAGAGGTGTTGTTGCTCCGGATCTATCTTTTCTCACTGGTTTAGTGGAGACGGAGCTACTGTTGTTGATGGTGATGGTGGTGGGGAGGAGGAAGAAGAAGAAGAAGAAGAAGAAGAAGAAGAAGAAGAAGAAGAAGAAAAATGAGAGAAGAAGAGAAGAAGAAGAAAAACCCGATGAAAAGAAAGAAAGGGTAAGGGTGGTATTTTAAAAAGTGGTAAGAACTTAATTTAAACGTTATAAATGAAAATGAGATTTTTATTTTATTTTTATTTCAAATAATTTATATTTATAAAGAATAACATGGGAGGAGTTTTTTATGCAAAGTATGGTCACCTTATTTTTTTTTTATTTGTAATGTATTAGTATTAAACTAAAAGGAATTTAATGCTTCTTGTTTTCATCAAAAAGGGAGGGATAATATAGGTAAAAACATAGAATTTTATAACTCTCATTTTTTTTCTTAATCTAATAAAAACTTGCTTTATGCTTTATAAGTTGGACGGAGGGAGTATTAAGGAAATATAAGATACTGTGTTCTTTCCACAACCAGAGGTTACTATCTTATTTTTCCATTATGATGTTTAAATTGTAAAAAGCATAGTACATTTGGCATCAGAGCCGTTCGAATCCGGTGGATTAGGATGTAATCCAATTGTTGAGAAGTAGATTATGCTACGAAGCTACATCAGCAAAAACTTGTTGAATTTGATGACAAATTTGTTAAAATTGATCAGCCTTTAGAAGCAACTTCATTTCAGATCAAGGAGAAATTTGAGTCTACTGATCTTAAACTGACCAACTTGAGTACCTAATTGGATTAAAATTTACTTGTTCTTCAATAAAATATAAACGACGACACAAACAATGGGGATTCAGGTGGATTTGCAGGGTCAAATTAAAAATTGACTTATGGAGGTGAGATTCATTTTGGCTCTTTTTTTTATGGAAGGGAATCACAACATCACAATCGATTTCCAAAGCTTGATTTTCTTCACTTTGATGAGGGAAATCCGAGAGGATGGGTGCAGAGGTGTGAAAGATATTTTCAGATCCACAAAATTGAGGAGACTAAGAAGATAAGTGTTGTTTCCATATACTTCGATGGTAAGGCTGATAAGTGGTTTTGAATTGCCAAATTGGTAGAAATATTGTTACATGGTGGGATCTCTTTGAGGGTATTTGTGCTTGATTTGAGAAACCTATTAATGATAAGTATGTTGGTTGTTTAAATAAGTTAGCTCACGTCGCTACTGTAGAAGAGTATTTTGAAAGGTTTGAGGCTCTTAAAGATCTGATGTTGAGTAAGAACCAATTCCTGACCGAAGAATACTTTATACTGAGTGTGGCCTCAAAGATTAGATTAGGAATTCAATTTTGATGTTTAACCCTACCATCCTTGTGCAAACATTTTCTCTGGCTAGGATAAAGGAACAAAAATGCATGATGTAGACTAGAACTACCAAGCCTTTTTCAGGATCATTCACTAACTCATTCTCCATACTAGACTATTCTCCTCCATAAATTTTTCTCTTGCACCAATAATCACTGCACCCACTGCCTCTAAACTCTACAACTCACTTCAAAACCATATCCAACTTCTTCAACAAATACTAGCCCTCTCATCCCACCCATTAAAAGACTAACTCAAGAACGAATGTAAGTGAGAAGAGCTAAAGGTTTATGTTACAACTGTGATAAAATATTTAAACATGGACATTGGTGCAAGAACAACAACTTTTTATGCTAAATGATGAGTTGCAATAAGTTGGTAGTTATGAAGGTGAAATATGAAGTCTATAAATAGGAAATAGAATCTTCAGTAGAATATGACATAGAAATCCCATTGCATGCTCTGACTGGCAATGTAACTTGCTACACAATTAGAATTCCTGGTTTTATAAGAAAAAACTAAGATTTTAGTTCTTATTGATACATGCAGTTGTAGATGTTGGATTTTTGACAAATGCGAAAATCATAAAATCTCCTCTGAACCCGTATCAGAAATAAATAGTCCATGCTTACATGCTTTTCGATGGCCATGTGAGTTCTTTACTGATCCATATGTCATTCCTATATATAGATATGTGCTAGGGACGCTGAACCCTTAGTATTTTATATATATTTAATATATTTACTGAGTATCTCAGTATCTATACTGTAATCACCTATGTATCAAATCTACATTGAGTGGACAACTTCTAGATAGATTGACCACTAAATAGAGTAACATTTTCCTCAGAAGGCCACTGGCGTTGGTAGCAACTCTTCTCCAGATGTTCTTTGACTATACACAATATTTAGAACGTGTTTTTGTGTTACCTTCTTCCTTAACCTTGTTCTCGAATAAATATCAACATCCTAGATGGATATCTACTAGTATAGAGCAACGTTGATGTAATACCCCAATTCGGCAAGTAGGGTTCGCCGAATGGAATATAAGTGATGGTTTGTCCTTTCATAACACCGAGGCCTTTTCAGCACAATTGGCTCCAGAGTTGACGAAAATCTTTGCAGTTAAGTGTGCTCGGGCGGGAGCAATCCATTGATGGGTGACCTCCTGGGAAGCTGCTGATGGATGACCGCAGTGGTACCCGTTGAAAACCACACAACTGCTGGATGAACGCTATGGTTAAGTGGGGACAGTATCGGTGGATAGTAGGGTCATTACAGTTGAACTTGCCTCAAGTTGCAATAATTTCACATATGAATTCCTTGAACTCTCTCTCTCTCTCTCTCTATATATATATATATATATATATATATATATACATCAATATTTGGAGTCACATTGAGAAATATTGATTTACCACTGTATTCATAGTGTACATACTCTAGATTTACCTGAAGTATATTGATCAACTCTATACTCATTCGCTAGAATGAGAATTACTAAGCATATTCATATGTTCTCCCATCTGAGTCAAATGGATTACAATAATTTCATTGTCTAATATTTATGATGAATGCAACTGCTAGCAAACCTGCTACATAACACACTGTTATTAAGTCTGCTACTGAACACCAATGCAAGAACAACTTATGCAAGTGAACAAATTACAGATGACCAAGTACTAACACTAGCACTGTGGCCGGGTATAAGTTCCCATGACATTTGCTTTGTGATAATGCTCATTGGCCAACAAAAACACCTCACGACACTAGCTATTGCCAGCGCCAACTTCATATCTCACGGGGCTGGCTTTTACCAGCGCCAGCTTCAATCTCTCACCGCGTTGTGATGTGGATTGTAGATATGGTAAGAATGGGTTTGTTTTAGAACCTATGAATATTTGACTTCTAGATTCAAATTCTAATAATTAAACTAGAAAAACTCAAAACAAAGTTGGTATCAAGATTAAAAAAAAGGAACTGAAACTCAGGATTCCACCATTAACCAATTAAAGTGATTCAATCTAATCAATATTCATGCGATTCTTTACATTTAAAGTGATTCTAATATGTTGCAAAAGTATATTTTCAAAGTAACAATTGTAAATCGAAAGTATATAACATCAAAAAGCCTAGGCTAAGCATGCTCTATCAAAAGTAATCACAATTTTTTAATAAAAATCCTTAATTCAATTTTTAATCAAAGCAAATAATCATAAAAAAATTTACAAAAATCAATTAAAATAGAAATATACCACTTTTCTTGGAACAATGACTTCCTCCGTCGCCTCAACAAAGGGGTTTAGCTCCTCATATTAATCACTTGCTCAAAATAATGATTCATGGCTCAAAGTGTTTACAAATGATGAAAAATGAGAAAAAAATAAAGAAAACAGTGAGTTTGCAACGTTTATAGGCGTTACAGACTCACTGTTACAAAGCAAGGCTGAAGAAATGTTGCAAAGCTGAAGATATTCGTTTCAAATTGGATGAAGAAACCTGGCTGAGAGGTTGAGGAAACCGTTGTCGTAGCCTCTGTTCTTCGTGTTCTTCGGCAGCAACAGAGAAGAATTCTCTGGACTGATTTTTCTTCCTTGTCTTTGTCTTCTGAGCTCGACCCAAACTCCCCCTTCCTTTTGTGATTCCCCAGCACCTATTTATACACCAGAACAACCAAAAATATCTCACTAAAGATTCTCATTTACTTTCTTGCAGTTACGAATATAATTCTTCTTTCCTTTTATTTTTTCTTCACGTGTTGTCTATGCAGCTGTCAAATCTCTCCCCAGCTTACAAAATAAAATCCAAGATAATATATCCTCTCCCAATCATTGCGTATCTTCCAAATAAAATAAAATAAAATTGATAACTCTTATTGTTTCTGTGTTGACGAGATTAAAATCAAATCCAGACCAACTACCAGCTTTGTTTTAGCGAAACAGGCCCACACCAAATCATATCCATGAAAATCTCCACAAAAAATCTTGTCAAAATCTTCCATAGAAAATTCGTTGTTAATTGAATTTTCAAACAAAATTTTCCCGCCAAAAAATATTTAAAGAGGAAGAAGAAGATGTGCCCAGTATCCAGAACAAGAATGCCTTTATTACTAGGGTGCCTTTAGTAATTTTTTTCTTGGGGGTGCAAATATCATTTTTCGAGCCAATCTTTCCATAAAAGTTTATTTCTCCAAAAACACCTACACATACATAAAAATACAATATTAGTACAAAATTGAGTTCCAACATTATAAAGATTGGGAACAAATTAGACACATAAATGTGTCTATCTATTTCTAGCGCGAGCTTCATATCCCACGACGCTGGCTATTACCATCACAAACTAAAATCAAGCTAACATCATTCCCAGTTTGGTCTCTAGTCAACGTTAACCAATCCCTTCGCTGGTGCTTTCTAGCACCAGCACCACCCTGCATTATCAAACATTTAATCTTTGATGTATCCTATGTATAACACCAAGCTTATCGGATCCTTTTTGCTTCTCAATGGGCAACTCTTGATGCTTGGATTACTCTCTCACTACTCTGAGTCGCAAATATTCTACAAGAGAGCCTCTCAGCCGAGATTACCTAAAACACCACCATAGGTATTTCATATTGCCGAGTATCTTGCTTATTCAAATTCCCATGACTGGCATCACTAGAGATCATTGCTCCACCTCATCATTAGATATCATCGCTCACACCTTATTGATTAGATCTCATCGCTCACAACTCAATACTTACAGCTCATCGCTTATATATTATCACTTAGAGCTCATCGCTCACACCCTATTGCTTAGATCTTATCTTTCACAACCTATCGTTTGGAGCTCAATGCTCATTTGTACATTTGGCTTACTCTATTAGTCTCACTAGACTCGACACTAGTAAGTTTATACAGAGTTGAGCATCTGGCCTCAGCAAGTCACGACTATGAATTAACCAAAATAATATCAGTATGTAACTTTAAAATTTTTACGAGATATCAAACATGTAACAGGGGATACTCATTAGGGTATTAATCTGGCGGTTTACAGCCTGTGCGGTGTAAATGAACACCCACGATGAGAAAGATTAAGTCATGCGAACGTTACTTGATGAAGGGTTAATGGGTGTTACAGTTTCTAGAGTCTTCCTTACAATAACGTGAATGACTTAAACCACGTTCTCCACTTCTCTTCCTCTTGCACTTCTTACGAGATCATAAGTGTGAGTTCAACATTATAAATAGATCACTTCATTTATTCCAAATGATGTTTAAAGTTTATCGAAGTCACAACATACTATCATAAACAATTCTACTTTGCATACTTTAATTCAACCAAAAAGATTCGTATTCTTCATCTATAACTCATCATACTCTAATCTCATCTTTCTCTCCTTCCCTCCCTCAGATCGACTCTCTTCCTCTTTTGTAACTGAATCAAGGCTTGAACGACCATCTCTTGGTTTAGGCTAGCCTTGTACGATTTTGATCTCTCGTATTCATCAGGATTACCCTTCTAACCTTTATTTATTTTTACCCGAAAACATTTTGGAGACCATAGTGGAAGATCAATCTCTGTTGCAACAATCAATTTCTTTTCAAAATGGTCTATCTTAGGTCGAGTTCAGAAACTTCAAATTATGATTATGTTCCTTCTAATACTAGTGGTGCTACCCTTTATACCACTTCAATCACTCTTTTTACTTCCAGTATTACTCTGAACAACGCATATTCTCCCATCTCTGGTCGTACTCTTGAAGAAGTCAGCGATACTCAAAATCCTCATAATATAAAAGATCTGATGGATAGACTAAAAATCCTTGTCAAAATCTTATTGACATGGAAATTGCTCAAAAGGAATTCCTCCCCATCCTCAAGATTCTCACAGAGTAGTTGTATCCTTAGCAAAGAAAACAAAAGAAGGATCCAACCAATGTCCCTAATGATACACTAGACGTCAACGTCGGCTTCAACCTCAATCGAAGTCCTTGCACTAGCCCAACACGTCGACAAAACCAAAGAAGGCTCCAAACTTCTGACTTCCCTTGCCCGGTCAAATTCATAGAGGCATGGACCCATGAGGACACCATAAAATTATCTCATATCTGGTAGCGGATCAAAGTGAGCTACATTTGGGGACTGAAATCTCATTCACAAGTAGCACTCACATATCACCGCCCTATCTTCACATCCTTCATAACAGAGTCTCATCCCTCGTGGGAGATGTATGTACGGGATAGATTTTTACAACGTATAGAGAGTATGAATCCCTAGTGACCGCTTGAAGAAAGTACAAAAACACTCATCTAGGCATCAGCTCATGTAAATCTCATTCAATTGGTTGTTCTACACTTGGGGACTTGATCTTGTTGGAAAGATC
Organism: Papaver californicum; assembly: GCA_023531435.1. Lineage (NCBI taxonomy): Eukaryota > Viridiplantae > Streptophyta > Magnoliopsida > Ranunculales > Papaveraceae > Papaver > Papaver californicum. Next base: position 9,750,911 of record JAJJMC010027464.1, on the reverse strand, counting down.
AATTCAAATCCATCTAACCAATGTAATCTGCATATCCAAGTCGGTGTTATGGATAAAAAAGCATGGTCAACATAACCTACCTACATCATGACTCCCATATGACTAGGGAAGTTCCCTCATCTTACCAAATCATGTCCATAGTGGGGACTGCACCCCTGTTGCTGCTACTTACTCCAACCACACTGGTCTGTTTTTGATGGCACACTACACTGAAGTTGAAGTTCTCAAGGTGACTTTATCAAGTCCTCTCATTCTCTGATCAAGCCCTTAGGGACAATACCCGTTTTTACATGGTACTCTTTTCATCTATCAGTTGTAACAAGGCAGCCATAACCATCTCCATCACATAATGGAAACTCAATGAGTATAACCACTCTAGATTTAGGCTCCTCCTTTTCAAGCTTATGGAATATTGGTTTGCAAGATGTCGTTATTCTGGGGATTCATTGGCGTGTTCATCATATTGATTTTGAAGATAAATCCCACGCCATGCTTCCACCCCCTTGGATTGATTAATGTTGATTTTTTTTATCTTCATCAACTATTTGTTCTCTTTTTTCGGCTACGGTCTCACTCCAAAAATATGGCTCTGATGGGTCAGGATGCTCCAAGCCCAAAAGATTCATTTCAATACATGAAAACATGGAGATGAACGAATATATACTCATCCCAAAGATCCTATGGCGGACATGCAGATATCAGATTCTTCTACAAGATGTTCTTATAACTTCTAGAAATGGGTTGTTGCACACTTCAATTTACTAATAAACAAAGGCGTACAAATGGTTGAGGAATGAGTCAATGCATCACTGACAAAAAATGTTCATTTATGTCTTCACTTCAACTTGTCAAAGGGGCTTGATGTTTCGAGTTATCGCTTAGGAGATATGGCTATCGCGGTGAAGTATATGAAATCTGAAATTTCTAAGGTTTCTCCTGATAACAATTTTGAATGCGTTTCTCACCAACCAAGTCAACTCCGAATACAGAAATTCTTCTTTGAATTAGAAGGTGAGTCTTTTCCATCGAGAATTGAGGTCAACCACTCAAAACGGACGCCAGATGAAGATTATACAACCTCCAGAGTGAACAATGCGCTAGAAAAAATTTCTAGACGGGATTCTCCAGATCTAGGACTCTTCAACGCTAGATTCTTCAAGACACTGGGATATTCCATGACGCTTGGACATTCTACGGAGCTGGGGTATTCCATAGAGATGGGATACTCCACGACGCTGGGATATTCCACGACGCTGGGATATTTTCCATGGTTGAGATTTTACACGGATCTCTAGCATCCTTATGAAGCCAGCATCCTCACAATGCCAACATCTCACAACGCCAGTACCAGCTTCATCAACTCTTTATTCATCGTTGTTACTCTTACTTTTACCTTTGTATTCCACAAGATCAAAAATAGGCAACAACCGGTGAGGAATGGGACAACACATTCTTAATGAAAAATGTTTGTCTATGTCTCTGATACGATATACTAAAATGGCACATCAATGGGATACACGAGCTAAGAGATATAACTCTTATACCGAAGAAAATTAAGTCAGCAAATTTATACGAGATTGCTAATTACAAATGGGAGCGAATGTTTGACCGACCTAGCAAACTCCAAATTGATTAATTCTTTTTGCATATGATAACTTAATTTATTGGCTTCAAAATTTGGGGTCGAACATCAAAAACCGGCATCGTATGAAGTTTCTACCGCTCTTAGAGTGCATGGTGTACAAACAGGAAATTCCAAACGGAATTTGAAGGTTTCCTAACTTAGGGGATTTCACCATATATTCATGAGGTCTTTATCTCCAATTCATGAGGCCTTCACCACCTATCGTGAAGTCCTCACCCACAATTCGTGAAGCCCTCACCTTGATAAGTGCGTAATTTATACATTTTAAATATCACTTCCTTATAATTATTTACTAGATTTAGCGTGAACTACTGTGTATTATTATTACTTTCATAGTCTATGTGTTTTATTAGGTTACATCTCTGAAACAAGTGAAATGGAGATTTATAAGAGAAGAATTGCCAAATACCCAATGAAACTCAGTTTATTCCAGGATTTCTACCCTCCACCCTATAGAAAATTGCATTACGAAGCCAACGACGAAAGAATGAAGTCATTCCGACTTCGTATGAAGAAGTAATGGGCGTTTGAAGCAAGTCAAAGTTGCGAAGGTTGTTGAAGCACAAAATTTATAAAGGCACCCGCATGGATTACTCAGGGCTGCCACCATTTGAAAAGTGATAACAGCACCTGCTGGTTCGTTAAGGGAACCACCATCTTCATATTTTTTCTTCACGTGAGAAACATGGAGTTCTTCTTCATGTTTTGCAGCGTCGATAGCATGGTGATGATGCTGCGGCTGTTGGGTGATGGAGTTGTTCTCGTGAATTAGTGGGTTTGATGTGATGATCATGGAAGTGGGTTAATGGCGCTGGTTGTAGTTGATGGCAGGTGGAGGTGCTGTGGTGATTGATCGATGGCAGCTGTGAGTGAAAAGATCAAGATGATGGTGAAACAGAGATAATGATGGTGGTGGTTGATTGATGGTTTGTGGTGGCTATAGAAGGTTGGTGGTTAATGGTGATTTATCGATGGTAATTGAAGATAGTGATCATGATAATCACTGCAATAATGGAAAGTCTGTAATAGAGGAGAATTGGTGCTCGAATCAGTTATAGAGAGACTGGCAGTGGTGGATCGAGCTATGGTTTTGAGTTTATGGCTGTTAAAACCTCGAAATGATGGTTTGATGATTCGATGATGAAGTTGATGGGTGCTATGCTGTTGAAATAAAACAGAGAGGCTAGAGCAATGAGTCATAATGAGTTTCATGTTAGCTTCGTATGGTCGAGATTGGGTTTTGAATGGGAAAACAGAAATAGCCATGACTGGCAGTTGTTTCTGTGATAGATAATAATGGCTGAGAATGATGTTCATAGCAGTTAGAGCTCAAGAATGGAATAAACAAGTTATGAAGTTGTGTTCATGGGAGATAATTGAATAAAGATGGACTTTGATTGAATCACTGATAGTTCATGGTCATGATTAATCACGATGGTTGTTGAGAAGGACAATGATGGGTGTTTGGCTGTTGTTAGAACAGGGAGAACCTCAGTGCTGCAACATGAGATGATATAGGAGTATGAGTTGATAGTGCTGGAAGAGTGAATCATAGTGATGATGGGTTCTTGACAACGAGCAGTCAGCAAATGGTTGGAAAAGTTACTTGAGCAGCAATCCAGGAAAGAACTAAGCCTTGTTTCACACGGAAAGTTGGCCGGTGAATAACTTCTCTACAAAAGGAATTTGAGTTGTACACGGACAAGGCTGGTGGTTGGATATATATACCCTGACACATCCAGAAAAAGGGGGGACGGAAGAGACCTCTCACGGATATACTTTCACGGACAGAAAAATGGCACAGACACTTTCGAGAGGCGGATAACTTCACAGACGCGAGTGGCGATTTTTGGTGCATACCCCTTCGACGATTATCGGTTAGTTTGAGTCTTTTTATTAATTAATTTTTATGGCTTTTGAGAAATCCATGTCAGGATAATTTCCTTGTTAGGGCGAAAGGATGAACTTGTAGATATGGTTTTCTTTGTGTTTCAAACTTAGGGTTTTCAATTATAAAAACTTAATGTTAATGTTTTGTCTCTCTCTCAACGTTTTATCCTTCTCAATAATTTTTCATGTTCTATGCCACATATAGTGTATCGTTTGATTAGTAGAGGAACTCATTGAAACCCTACTTTAAACCGTTTTACGAATATTCTTTGACTCTTTATGCCACGTATAATTAGTACTTCGAAATTCTACCTTAGGTTGAGAACAAACAATTCTTTTTGAAAATTCTTTCTTCGATTCTTAAACGAAAAATCTTCAGTGTATTAGTAGCTAGATTTGCTATTTTACATGAGTAAAATCGAGACCCTTTGTGATGAACGCAATTAAACCCTAATCTACAACGTATTCCAGAAACCTTAACGTTTTCCTCTTAATGTTTTCAAACTTTATTAAATAGTTTCCAATCACTCATTAATTTAATTCTTTATAGAAAAAAACCTAAAAAAATATTTTAATTAATTTTAATATAAACTCCTCGTGGGAACGAACCGTATTTTCTCTTGACTACATCTTTCGACATTGTGCGCTTGCGGTAAAACAAAGTCGGTTTTCCGACACATCACACCTCCAAATCATGGGGTCTTCACCATTTATTAACGAGGTATCCACCTTCAACTCATGAGACCTTCACCACATATTCATGAAGTCCTCACCTCCAATTCGTGAATCCATGACCTCCAACTCATGAGGCTTTCACCACCTATTCATGAAGTCTCCACCTCCAACTCATGAGGCCCTCACTTTTTTTCACTGAGTGTCACTTACTCTTAGAGATATCACTTACCTAGGAATCCCACGGTGCCAACAATTCTCTCCGTGCCTAGAATCTCAAGATGGTGCCCTCTCATAATCCCAGGATGGATCCGTCTTATATTCCCAGGCTTGTACAGTCTCAAACACCAAGATAGCACCATCTACATCTGACACCATTGTCATACCTCCATCCATAATACCAGCATCATGGGAGGTTGATCGTTTCAGAAAAGTGGTAAAAATGTGTTCGTTCGCTGAGACTTGTGAAGATTCGTTTTAGACCTAATTCTGAATTAAACTAGAAGATGAGTAAAAGATTTTAACAATATTGGGAAGAACTGGAACTCAGGATTCCACCAAAATAACTTCTGGTTGATTTCTACAATGATTCTTTAACAATTATAACTCTTTTATTGACTCTGTTTCTTTGCCAAAAGCATATTTCTAAAACATTAATTGTAAATCACAAGCACGGCGCATCAAAATCTCTTAAGTCTCAGCATACACCATCAAACAAAATCACAACTAATTAAGAAAAATCATAAATCAATTAAAAATCAACGCAAAAGTCATTAAGAATCAAAAATAGTTACCATTCATTATGAAATATGGCTTCCTCCATTGTCCCAGTGGTTGGGTTTATCTCATCTTGCTCAAAACACCCTCAAAAGATCAGTGCGTAGCTCAAAAAGTGTTTGAAAGATGAAAAATAATAACGCAGATAGTTCGCAACGGTGTAACAGCGTTGCAAACCACTGGTATCACTGTTACAGAAGAAATATGTTTTCGGCTGAAGATAAACGTTGCAGATGATAAGATATTCGTTGTAGATGATTTGAAGAAACCGTTGCAAAAGAAGATATATGTTGCAAAGACGAAGATATCCGTTGTAGATGGGTTGAAGGAACCGTTGTTGTATCCCTTTTCTTCATGTTCAGCAGCAACAATTTCTTTTTTTTTCCTGTTTTCTTCCCGAGCCTCCCCACCTGATTTTTCTTTCTTCTCTTTGCTATTTATAGGTTTAGTAAACCCTACAAACTCTTCTAAATTTATAAGGAGTCAAAATATAATCCAAAACTAACTCAAAATCTCGTACAAATCCAAATTTTGTTTCTGGCAGTTGACGTGTTTTTCTTCCATTTTATACGGCGTGAAACTTGTTGCTTGACGTTTTTTCATTGTTTTCTTCTGTTGATAAGTCGAAATTATGTTCTGAATCCCACGTAACTTCCAAAATGTACACCTAATCATTCGAGTTTTTCCCTCCTTTCTTTTTTGTCAAGTTATAAGGAAATATTCATTTTTAATCGAATCTAAGGTATTAACCAACCCTGTTTGGCATAACTAGGTCAATCTTAATCCAAATAGAAGAGAAAAACCAAACTAAAACTTTCAACAAATCAATCCAGAGAACTTCAGACGTTTCTAACTTTCCCGTCGATTTCAGATTTTTAAAATAAAGAAGAGGGTGCCCTTATGCGTTGTGCAGGTGCCTATATCCAACTCCCTGATTGCCTTTATCAAATTTTTGGGTGCCTTTAGAAAAAAAATTGGGTGCTTTTATCATTTTTTGAGCATATTTTTCCACAAATGTTATTTCTCAAAAATACCTACAAACACATAAAATAACACATAAATACAAAATTGAGCACTAACAATATAGATAATTGAGAACAATTCAGACACAAAAATGTGTCTATCAAATACCCCCAAACTTATTATTTTCTAGGCCTCGAGCAAATTTAATCTAGAAATATGATAAAAATCCTAACTCACTTTCGCAGGAATCGTGGCTATATTTAGCATATGTAATAAGCCTTTAAACCCCTAGGTGTCCCTGGTGGAAGAGTTTTATCTCGTGAGGGTTTACAAGAGGTATACCCACAAAACCTTTACTCCAAACTCTAGCTATCCGTGAACGATTGAGGGTAAACACTAAACAAGCTATTTAGTTGGTATACTAAATTCTTCGGTTATGGGATTCATTACCCTATATAAGTCAAATTGATGTACATGAGTTTGCACTCAGCATACTAAAATTCAAATATAAGAAAACAAAGCTCTACTTAGATAGTCGTTCAACCACAATACTCATAATCTATCAAAGTTCAATCACATGAAAAGATTTAGAAGATGGATTTGGAGATGATGAAGTTTGTGCATGTTGACTAAGGTGAACGGTGTTTCCCATATCTGTATGAAGGTCATTGTCAGGATGAATCCTAATGGAGTGAAATACGCTCCCAATAGTCTTAATCCTTATACTAATATCGACTCAACTGGTATATACAAGGGTCCCAGCGATCGATTTATTGAAAATAAAACAATTATTTATTATTTTCTTAAATGTACTGACAACATGATTGGATCAAATGAGTCCAAGCACATACTCCTTATCATCATCTTACATGATAGTTCTCATGGATCCTGCGTTCCACGCTTGCTTAGGAGATAGAGACAGAGAGAACACACACATATTACTATCAGAGGTCAACACCAACTTTATTCATTCTCAACTTCTCGATATCTATACATTTGACTTCTAAAAATGTTACCACTTGAAGCAATCTAAACAACCGCATCAGAGACAACATGCTCTGAATTTGGAAGCGTACTGCGACGGACCGGGAAATCCCGCCTCCGGCTCTATGCGTCGGGCAGGCTAGAACTCCCCGATGCGCTACTCGTAAAGAAGGTAGCCGTGCCTTAAAAATTCACTTCTTACTAGGCAAATACAAGTCGATTTGCCTTTTCAAGCATGCTTTGCAAGCATGATACTCGAAACGTAGTTTCCATACCGTTTCAACTCACCCTTGTCCTGCAAAGGGTACAAGGCCATTAAAGCCAATGGTGAATGCCTTTGGAAAATATCACATACTTCGGAACATTGTCCAGGCCTAACTCATGCCTTGGACTAACACCTAGTCCATTTCAGGCATATTTTCGCTTCCTCAACTCTGCTTCGACTAAGCGCTGGATCCATGCACTAATCTTGCTCTTGCCAAGAGTGCAGCAACCAGGAATATTCCTTTCATACCGTATGGCTTGATAGGAAGCATGAATATCCATCAAATGGAATGCAACTACCTCATCAAGTGCGGCAACAATCATCTCTTGCATAGCATTACCGAACCAGATGATATGAGTTAACAAAGCGTCGTTATCATCTCCAAATTAGATGATATGAGTGCCAAGATGCCGCACCTCAATGCATTGCATTGTGTCTGCCTACGTACCCAATCCGCACCTTGAAGGGATCAAGCATGACCGTAGTTCATCCGAAGGGTCAATTCGAATGAGAGAAGCAATTTTAGCCTATTAAGAAAAAACCAACATTTATGCAAAAGACCAATCGTTTCGAAAATATATGCCTAGGCATATAAAATACGCGTTTAATAATTTCTAACTTATGTGGCAAGGCGATAGGAAAAGAAAATCCTAGTACGTATAGGACAAGGAACTTTTGAAAGGTATAGACTAGATTGTGCATACTAATGCCACTTAGTTGCAAATAGGAATACTCGAGTAAGTAACACGGATGAATGATGATTTCCCATCGTTCAAGATCCATCGTCTAAGTATCAAGTCTAAACATAACTATCTTAGTTAAGCACGTCTAAACATAGCTAACCCAAATGTGTCTTTCGGTTAGCATCATTAGCCAAATCCGCTTTCTGGTTAGCATAGCATAGCTAGGCATATCCTCTTTCTAGTTAGCATAGCTAGGCAATTTCGCTTTCTAGTTAGCATAGCTAAGGCAAATCCTCTTTCTGTTTAGCATAGCTAAGAAAATCCGCTTTCTGGTTAACATAGCTAGGAAAATCCACTTTCTAGTCAGCATATCTAAGGAAAATCCGCTTTCTAGTTAGTATAGCTAAGCATCATAGTTTTCCAACCAACACCTCCCTATATATGTTTTACTCACATTTCTACATGAATATAAAAGAAGGGGACATGACATCCATCGACTGCACTTTAGGCAATTCCGCTTTCTAGTTAGCATAACTAAGGCAATTCCGCTTTCTGGTTAGCATAGCCAAGACAATTTCACTTTCTAGTTACCATAGCTAGGCAAATCCGCTTTCTGGTTAGCATAACTAGGAAAATCCGCTTTCTAGTTAGCATAGCTAAGCAAAACCGTCAACTGGTTAGCATGGCTAGGAAAATCCGCCAACTGGTTAGCATGCTAGGCAAATCCGGCAACTGGTTAGCAAGCTGCTAGGAAAATCTGCCAACTGGTTAGCATAGCTAGGCAAACCCGCCAACTGGTTAGCATAGCTAAGGCAAATCCGATTTCTCGTTAGCATGGCCAAGGCAATCTTCTTTCTGATTATCCAAGTCTGCTTTCTAATTAGCATGGCTAGGCAAATCCCCTTTCTAGTAAGCCAAGTCTGCTTTCTAGTTAGCATGGCTAGGAAAATGTCCCCTCCCTATATGTGTCTTAATCACATTTCCCATTTCCACGTATTTGGAAAAGAAAGGTAAGGGACATTCATTGACTGCATTTTAGGCAAAACATGACTATTTTGCCCCTCGCTCAAAACTTGATGAATATGACTTTTCACTTTTAATTATAAGATGACTGTTTTACCCATGATGTGTAAAATTATTATTTTACCCATGAATGACCGTTTTTCCCCTGGTGTATAAAATTATTATTTTACCCCTTAATGATTGTTTTGTCCCTATTATATAAAATTACTATTTTACTCTTGAATGACCGTTTTGTCCCTAATATGTAAAATTACTATTTTACCATTGAGTGATCCTTTTGATATGGTATGTAAAACTACTATTTTACCGCTGAGTGACCGTTTTGGCCTTGGTGTTTAAATTACTATTTTACCCCTTTGTCAAAAATGCGGGTGTTACACGTACTTCATGACTCTCTTGGTATCCAACGAATCCTCCTCCCTCATTGATGAATTCATTCATTCACCCAACCATGGTCATAACCTAAAATAGAAATTCAATGGATTAACATGCTCCAAACATGAGAATTCAAGTAAGAGTCAAAATATTCATAATATAAGTGAATTAATGAAACAAGGATTCATTATGAAACATTCATGATATGAACAAGTGGACCAAAAATATAATATGGCGTTTTCACAACAACCACGTCATAAGGATTCTACACTGGGATACACGAATTCAGATACTGCGGATAATGGGTGAAGAATCTAAGGTCTAGTTATATACCAAATCGTTCACTTATTTCTCTACTACAACATATTAAAAGGCCATATCAATCAGATAAACGATCTAGGATATATAGCCGAAATACTCAGACATATATAAGATGAAAACTTTCAAAATTTTATATGGATATCTCCTAAATACATATTGATATCCTCGTTTGACCGACCAAACAAACTCCAAATTAGATGAATCTCTTTGGAGAGGTTAGCTTATTCTCTTAGAGAACGAAGAAACAAAGTGGAACTCATCCAAATCCAGAATTTCTGGTTATTATCACACAGAGAACAAAGAAACGAAGAAAACGCCTAAAGAATGAGGTTATTCCGACGTCATATGAAGAAGTTATGAGAAAAACAAGTTTAAAATTACTTCGGAGGGTCAAGCCATCGAGAAAGACAGAAATCTCAAAGGGTCAAGCCATCGAGGGAAAACTTAGGAAGAAATAATTTTTCGGAGGGTCAGGCCATCGAGAAAGATAGAAATATCAAAGGGTCAAGCCATCGAGAACGGTAGAAATCTCGGAGGGTCAGGTGGCCGAGGAAGATACGAGAGCTAGATATTTTTGACGGGTTTTTATGCTATTTTTGAGTTTACAAAACCTGTATGATTGGGATTTGAGCAAGGTACTCCTATACTTGGTTTCTTATATAATAAGACTTCATAGATCTATCCTTTATCAATCATATATCATCTACAACAAAAGAAAAAGGATTTTGGAGCAAATTAGGGTTTTACCCTTTAGGGGAAGAACCGTGACACCTTTTTCTTCTTCTATATGAGGTCATTCCGACGTCATATGACGAAGTTATAAGAAAAACAAGTTCAAATCTGCCTCGGAGGTTAGGCCATCGAGAAAGATAGAAATCTCGGAGGGTCAAGCCATCGAGGGAAAACTCAGGAAGAAACAATTTTCTCGGAGGGTCAGGCCATCGAGAAAGCCATCGATAAAGGAAAAAATCTCGGAGGGTCAGGTGGCCGAGGAAGATACGAGAGATAGATATTTTTGACGGGTTCTTATGTTATTTTTGAGTTTCCAAAACATAGTGTGACCGGAGTTTGAGCACGAGCACTCCTATACTTGGTTTCCTATATAAGAAGACTTCCTAGATCTATCTTCTATCTATCATATATCATCTACAACAAAATAAAAAGGATTTTTAGAGCCAATTATGGTTTTCCCCTCTAGAGGAAGAACCGTGACACCTTTTTCTTCTCTATATGAGGTCATTCGGACGTCAAATGACGAAGTTATGAGAAAAACAAGTTCACAATTGTCTCGGGGGGTCAGGCCATCGAGAAAGACATAATCTCGGAGGGTCAATCTATCGAGGGAAACTCGGGAAGAAATTTTTTTCTCAGAGGCTCAGGTCATCGAGAAAGACAGAAATCTCGGAGGGTCAAGCCATCGAGAAAGGAAGAAATCTCAGAGGGTCAGGTGGCCGAGGAAGATACGAGAGCTAGATATGTTTGACGGGTTTTTATGCTATTTTTGAGTTTCCAAAACCTAGTATGACCGGGATTTGAGCACGGGCACTCCTATACTCGGTTTCCTATATAAAATGACTTCATATATCTATCTTCTATCTATCATATATCATCTACAACAAAAGAAAAAAGAGTTTTGGAACAAGTTAGGGTTTTCCCCTTTAGTGGAAGAACCGTGACACCTATTTTATATTCTCCCTCTTCTCTTGTATATTTTCCATGGGTTTTGAGAAATCCATGAGTATGTAACTTTTTTTATTGGTTGGGGATGTAGTTGGAAGTCCTAGACATGTAAATAAATCTTGCTGGTTAGTTTTAATGTTAATGATTTCTTTTATCGCTTATGTTCTACTGCTAATATCGCCATGTATGTGTAGATGGTAGGTTTTTGACAAGGGTAAGAATTGTAAAATTGCCCTTCTGTCTATTTGTAGGGACATAGAAGTATCAGCGCATATTTGCGTGCATATTTTTGACTTCACATTAGAATACAAAATATTGTACTTCTACCTATATTCCGCAGGAGAATTAAGAATACAATCTCTACAAATTACTACAAGCGCTCCATATTGGCCCTGTAGTCTATCTAATATATCTCAAGCTCCTAGATGGGTTGCCCACTAGTATAGAGCAACTTGAGTCTTCTTTAAGTAAATACAAGCATTCTATATTGATCCTGCAGTCTATAATATCTACATAATAAGTCTCAATCTCCTAGATAGGTTGCCCACTAGTATAGAGCAACCTGAGTCTTCTCTAAGCAACTACAAACCTTCTGAAATGTCCATGCAACCTCCTTGATATTCACAATATTTATGCCATATCGAACTAGTCTCAAGTCGCATAAATTCCACATATGAATTCATTAAAACTGCCTCGAGTGCGCATCATATATCAAATTCGGAATAACTAATGCTTAATTTCCAAAATACACTCTAGATTAACGCCTTGTTCACAAAGAACACATCACAAATTTTTATCTTGAGTTTATAATATGCCACTTTGGCACTTTACTCAAAGACAAGCCACGAATTATGCTCCACTCCTCTGGACGCACCACAAACAAGGAGCAATGCCTTCAGAGACGCATTGAGTCTCTAAGCTAGGCTAACCCTAGCCTTTTCTTCTCTTAGCGCCAGGCTAGCACTAGCCACCGAGTTTAGCACCACATTGGCGCTAGCTTCTTACCTTAACGCTAAAAGTGCTAACTTTGCTTGGCTAGCGCATCTTGGCACCAGCGCTCAGGCTAGCAGCGTTCCAGCGCAAGCGTCCCATGCTAGCAGCGTCCAAACCACAAGCAGATTGACCACAAGCGTCTCATCCAAGCTCCCTTGAAGCTGCGTTCCATCCTAGCGCTTCCTTGGGCAAGCGTCCCAGCTAGCTAGCGCGTCTCATCCTAGCGCTTCCTTAGGAAAGCATCCCATCTAACTAGTGCGCCCCAGCCACAAACACTCTTGGCACTAGTACGTCCCAGCCACAAGCACTCTTGGCACTAACGTTTCATCAACAAGCACTATTGGCACTAACTTCTTTGTATTAGAGTCCTTGGCGCTAGCTACCTTGGCTTAGTAGAATCCTAGCATTTGCAACCATAAAAATATCTCCCTTGCTAGAAGCTAACACATTAGCCTGGCTCTCAAGAGCTAGCAGCTAGCACATTACCATTGGCGCTAAGAAGCTAATGCTAGACTTGCTAGATGCTTCCCTTAGAAATATGACATTCTTTTGAATATTCGCCTAATGTCAACACTAGTCTCATATGGTCATCTAATAAACCTTCTTGCTTAAGAAGCTCTTCAGAATCTTGGCCTCAAACGTCTTCCAGATTTATGCCAAGTCACTTCTAAACTAACATTTGGCTACTAAGATTATGCCATGATATTTCAAAGTTAGTATATAGTAAGAGAACTTACCATACTCGATGTTGATCATTCTAACTATCAGTCCAGTGAGTTGCGCAACTTGCTTCATTGACTTAGCAAGTCATTTGACTTGACTTGACTTGACATAACATAAAAAGTAGTGGCTCACGACCCCATTATCATTTTACGAGATATCAAATACAACATATGGGGAGATTCTCATTGGGGTATTGGTCTGACGGTCTACGGAAATCGTGCGTTATGACAACACATCCACGAACAAGAAGGTAACAAGTAGTGGGACGGTTACATAACATTTGAGAGGGAGAGGAGTAGTGGTCATACAAGTCTTCCTTACTTTTCGGACATGTCTCCCCTATAATTTCCACAATCGTCACTTCTCCATCTCTCCCTAACTTTCACCACTTACGAGAAATCAGTGTGTCTTCTCTGAAACTATAAATAGATAGATTTATCTATTCTAAGCAACAACAAGGAAGAACTAAGAGATACAGAATTGACGATTCATCCCAGAGGTAATCCATTCTTCTTTACACAATACAATTATTCATCACACTGAGAATTTCTAGACCTTCTTTGTTTCACTCCTCTAAGACCTACCCAATCTTCTTCACCTTTGTGATCGAAGCAGGACGTGAACGACTATTTATTGGTTTAGGATCGTCCTGTTCGAGCTTGATATCTCAAACCTACTTGAAGACTTGTTTTTTAAGTTGCAAATTAAATGGTCATGTATTCTTATCTAAAGCTAGTCTAGGGTTTGATATCCAGAATCGTCGAAAAACTCTAATCACAAGTAGCACTACATAGTTGTTAACGACGGGATGTTGACGTGCGATTATGTGTAGAAGCTTAACGGTTAAATCTGTGTGTCTCTTGCGCCGGATTGCTTAGAATAACCTCAATTCACGAAGACCATTGGTTTCATTGGGTTAAACTTGAGTGGCTCTTACACCAAGTTATTCATTGGGAAGGATTCAAAGAGTGTCTCTTGCGCCTTTGATGATACAAGGATTTTGCCGAAGTAAACTTGTGATATGATGCTCTAGAGTTATTGATATAAGAAGGATTAAACGTTAACTCGAATCGATTGACGAGCTTGTTTGGCGATAGAAGATGAAACTTCTAACCAGTATTTTCTCTTCTCTTATAATCTTTATTTTCTTTGTTTTATTTTCATTAGTTTACTTTAGGTTAATTCATTACAATTCCCCTTGGTTACATAAGAATTTGAAAACAAATAAAAATTACATAGCTCCTCGTGGGTACGATCCTTACTACCGCTATAATACTTATTAATATTAGTGGGAAACATATAGATTATGCACATACGACAAGTATAAAATTTTGACGCCGCTGCCGGGAGCAGTTGTCAATTTTTTTTGGTTGAGTTTTTTTTTCTATTTTATGTTTTACTTTTAGCGTTTTCAGGTTTTTAGGTTTTCGTGGTGGAAACAACTCGTTGGTTGAATTCGTCAACCGTCAAAAGCGGGAGGTAGATTCTGAAAACAGGTTGTATACATCACTATTATTTTTCTTTTTATATTTTTAGTTAAATTTTTTTCTCTTAATCTTTGTGTTCATCATGTTTTCCTACGAAAATCACATGTATGATGCACAAGATCAGGCATATTATGGTGGTAATCGGTTTAGTTATAATTCTCAATCTTTCAATAACTTCCAAGCGACCATGAGATACAATCAGAATCAATCCTTTGGTTTTAGTCAATACCCTACGAAATATTTTGGTTATTCCCATCCGTAGCAACAACCTTATGGTGGGTATGGAGGTCAACAACCAAAAAGAAGGTGAGACGGTTATACTTCTAATTGGATCCACTCAAGTTGTACGCACATTTTAAATCAATTAAAGGACATGTAAAAAATATTAGACCGGCTTGATCCAACACTTAATAGAGAGAACGTTGTACCAACCGAATTTTACAACAATATACCTTACCCGAATCATGATCGTATTTATGATCATTCACCCATTCAACATAAAGAGTTGTGGTTTAGTGATCCTATTGTAAGTAAAAGTGGAAAACGTGTAAACATAAGAAAACGCTCGAAAGAATTATATCAACTAGAAGATAACATTGACGCTGAGATTTTGGTTGAGGTAGAAACTGACGAAGATTGTTTAAAATTTTTGATAGAGGACTACGATACACAAGAGGTAAATAATTCATTGGAGTTCTTTAAGAACAATGAGGATCTCGTAATACAAAAGATAATGGAAGGTTTGTCTAATCATTTGCATAATTCTATTCCTTAATGATCCTCCTCCTCTAATCGAAGTAATTTCCTAAAAAGTTATTGATCTAACTTTAAGAAAAATACCACACTTAGGATTGGAATTGTGTGCTTCCAAAGTTTTAACGGATTATTTTGATTCCAACTATCCACCATTAGATATGCTTGATTTTAACACTGTGCAGGTTACCCTTGAGAAACCTGTTGAAGTTCCCGAATTTTATGTTTTATATACACTTTCAAGTGTGCGGATAACTTGTTTATGATAACGGTTTCACTAATACTATCATATGCTAACATTTTTGTGAAGCTGTTATTAGAGTTGCAGATTATTATCTGGGCGGATCCCCAGATTTTCAGATTGTTGGTGTACAGAAAATAACCAGAAGGCCAGGCTGAGAACGTTAAACCAAGCGCTGAATGGGAGGCATCCCATTGGTTTTGTATTTATATCTTTATCTTTTTATTTTTATTTTTCTTAGTTTTTCATATCATTGATAGGAATTTCCCACCTTGAATATTACTTTTGACGAGTCAATTTACATTGAGGATAATGTAAAGTTTAAGTGTGGGGGAGTGATTAATCATATATATTCTTAATATTCGCTTTTGTAGGTAGAATTTTTAAACTTTTTGTACGCATGTACATGAAAACCTCCAACTTCTAGAGATTTTAGAGTACTAAGTATACTTCTATCTAATTCTACATGCGGATTTCTTACCGAAATAATTTAACTCAGAAGTAATAGAGAACGACATTCGGGTTTCTTAGTTGTTGAGAGGCAATAACCGATAAAAAAAGACTTAAACCGCCGGTGGCGAATTAGGTGAAGAAAGAATACAGCTTTAGAGAAGATAATCAATCATTAGTGGAGACTACCTATTTTTACATTAAGCGAGGCACCAAACCTTCAACTCTTTGTAGCTGTCTAAAAATTGTCCTTTAGAGTGTGTGTCATCCTATGCTATTTCCGGGTAGAATGATGAGCTAACCAACTTCGCACCAATTTCAGCACTACTTTTTGATCTCTTGAGTGTTATTTGTTCAATCACGAGGGTCTCATCAGAATTGCTAACTCTATCTTGAAGTCTTGTTTGCAGTTTGCACCATTCTCTCCACGAAGCAGCAATAGAAACACATCATCATCAACAAGCGAAGCGACATTAACATCACGAAGAAAGGTGAATACAGTCAAGGTTCGCAAGCAACAAAAAAAAGGAGCAAAATTCTATATCAAAAGTGAAGACGAAACGAAGTGAAAAAGAAAGAAAATAAAAAGATGTAAGTTGTTGAAGTTTATACGATACCAAGGCAATAAAAGTTGTGAAGAATTAGGTGCTTAAGTCCTTCCCCATGGCCATGTTAATTTCAGTTTAATTATTCTTCTAGTTGTTATCTTTTGTAGCATATAAAAAAATACAAAAAATACAAAAATACAAAAACATATGCATTTTGATTTCATAATTAGTATGTTATTTCATTAGTTAAGGCCATGAGAAAGAAGAAATATATAAAGAATTTTCAAGCAACAATGAATCGAAGAAAAACGGGTACAAGATTTCAAACTTATACAAAGTTCAGAAGTTTATCATCAATAGTTGAAGCCGAAGCCGAAGATGTTTCTATTCGCTGTGAGAGTGGTGTTGACTATGAATCGGGTGAGAAGGTAAGTAAGCGTTCCCATCCACGCATAATGGATGATTTTCTTTCTTAGGGATCATCATGAAAAAAAAGGGTTCTTTTCATCCCACGTTTCTATAAGATAACAAAATATGATTCGGAAGGTTACTTTTCCTTCTCACCATTCAACATGTGCAAGATTTTTATCTTCATTCTTGCATGCACACATGAGTACCATAAAGTGCGTTTTCTGAGTGCAATTTCATAAAACCCTATTAGTGAGGCAGAAGTTGAGGCGGTATTCTTATTCAATCGCTCTCGAGGCTGGATTCTTTCATATGGTTGATTTTCTCCTAACTTAGATTTAAGCATGAGAATTATGTATTGTTAGTGTGTAGAAACTTTATGTCTTCGTAGCTATTTGGATGCATGTGCTCTGAAATTTTTGAAGTTGAAATTTAGGTTTTGTAGGTATACCTCTCGTAAACCCTCACGAGACTATAACTCATCCACTAGGTACACCTAGGGGTTTAAAGGCTTGTTACACATGCTAGTGTAACTGTATCCTCAACAAAAGGGGGTTATTGTATTTTAGGTTAGTATAGTTAGATTAGTTTAGATTTGTAGTTTGCTCGAAGACTAGCAAAAGGCAAGTGTGGGGGAATTTGATAAGTACATAATTTACATATTATGAGTATTATTTTCTTACACTTATTTGCTATATTTTGTGTAAATTACCTTGTATTACTATTACTTTTATATATTATATCCTTTATAGGTTACATCTTTAAAAGAAGTGGAAACATAGTATTACAAATGAAGAAAGGAAAAAACCAAGAGGAACTCGTCCAAATCCAGGATTTTCTGTCATTATCACATAGAGAACGAAGAAACGAAGCCAACGGCGAAAGAATAAGGTCATTCCGATGTCATATGAATAAGTTATGAGAAAAACAAGTTCAGAATTGCCTCGGAGGGTCAGGCCATCGAGAAAGATAGAAATCTCGGAGGGTCAAGCCATCGACGGAAAATTCAGAAAGAAATAATTTTCTCGGAGGGTCAAGCCATTGAGAAAGACATAAATCTCATAGGGTCAAGCCATCGACAAAGGTACAAATCTCGGAAAATCGGGTGGCCGAGGAAGATACGAGAGCTAGATGTTTTTGACGGGTTTTTATGCTATTTTGAGTTTCCAAAACCTAGTACGACTGGTATTTGAGCACGAGAACTCCTATACTTGGTTTCCTATATACGAATACTTCCTAGATCTATCTTCTATCTATCATATATCATCTACAACAAAAGAAAAAAGAGTTTTGGAGCAAATTAGGGTTTTATCCCTTTAGGGAAAGAAACGTGACACCTTTTTCTTCTTCTCCCTCTCCTCTTGTATATTTTTCATGGGTTTTGATAAATCCATGAGTAGGTAACTTTTTTTTATTGGTTGGAGATATAGTTTGAATTCCTAGACATGTATATCAATCTGGCTGGTTAGTTTTAATGTTAATGATTTCCTTTATCGCTTATGTTCTACTGCTAATATATCATCATGTATGATTGAAGACATGTTTGTTTAAGTTGCAAATTAAATGGTCATGTATTCATATCTAAAGCTAGTCTAGGGTTTGAGATCCGGAATCGTCGAAAAACTCTAATCACAAGTAGTACATCATAGTTGTTAACGACGGGATGTTGCCATGCGATTATGTGTAGAAGCTTAACCTAGGTTAAATCTGTGTGGCTCTTGCGTCGGATTGCTTAGAATAACCTCAATTCACGAAGACCATTGGTTTCATTGGGTTAAACTTGAGTGGCTCTTGCACCAAGTTATTCATTGGGAAGGATTCAAAGAGTGGCTCTTGCGCCTTTGATGATACAAGGAGTTTTGCCGGAGTAAACCTGCGATATGATACTCTAGAGTTATTGATATATGAAGGATTAAACGTTAACTCAAATCGATTGACGAGCTTGTTTGGCGATAGAAGATGAAACCTCTAACCAGTATTTTCTCTCTCTTATAATCTTTATTTACTTTGATTTTATTTTCATTAGTTTACTTTAGCTTAATTTATTACAATCCCCCTTGGTTACATAAGAAGTTGAAAACAAATAACAATTACATATCTCCTTGTGGGAACGATCCTTACTACCGCTATAATACTTATTAGTATTAGTGGGAAACATCTGGATTAAATTGTTGCACGTACGACACGAATTAGTTATCTGATACGAGTGACATGTACTTACTAGATTTTCCTCTTAAATTCATTTAAGGTGTACTATCACTATCGTAAATACATAATTTGTATTTCTAATTTCGTAAATTAAGAATAGAGACTCTATTGATGGAAATAGGTGTTCTACACTTATCTATATGGCCTTTATATATACACATATATGCTAGAGCTTCACCCAGTTGAACTTAACATTCTATATATACATATACATATATTTACTGCATAGTTCAATATATATTTGTACTGTATAACTTAGTACCTACTCCTATATTGAATCTCCATTGATTGGAAAATTCTTAGATGAGTATTCCACTAGTATAAAACATCATTGTCCTCAAAACGCCACTGGTGCTGGTGCAACTCCTCCCATATGCTCTCTGACTATACAAAAGAACTTGTTATGGTGTTATATATTTCCCAGATGCATTCCTTGAACTTGTTTTATATACTTTTTAATATTTGAGTTCTCAGTTGAACTATATCGATCCACTATTGTGCTTACAATATACATACTTTAGAGAGTTTAAATACTTGAAATCTATAAAATTATAAATCATTTGTTTGAATGAGAATTGGTGAACTTATTCAAACTTGCTCTCAGTTGAGTTGTATGGATATGTTCTTGTAATAATTCGATTTTTATTACTTTTTCTTGTTTGTCACCATCTATATGCTTACTACGAAACATTACTGTAACAAGGGACTTAATGTAGATGGTGGATTTTTAACAAAGGTAAAAATCGTAAAATCGCCTTTAAACCCGTATAAAAAATACATAGCCTATGTTTACAGGCTCTATCAATAGGCATGGGAGTTCTATACTGATCCATATGTTTTGTCTATATATGTGTGTGCTAGGAATTCACCCGGCTGAACTCTCATTATTTTATAGATATTTCATATATTTACCGAGGATCTCAGTATTTATACTATACTCACCTCCATATTGAATCTACATTGATTGGACAACTATTAAATGAATTGACCACTAGTATAAAGTAACATTGTCATAGAATTACCTGAATTCTATTGATCAACTGTATACTCATTCTCTAGAATGAGAATTACTAAGTTGTAAGGACCCCCAAGCAGGTTCATGTCATTAGGCTGGCTAAATGATGATTACATCTCGTAATGACTTAATTAATTAAATTTGAACAATTAATTATAATATTTAATTAAATTATAACTTGGACAAAAAAAAATAGTACCATTAGATATATCTCAAAAAGTTATGCGAAATGGACTATTCAAACGCGTTAAACGGATACCAGACGAGGAAGATATGACACTCAAGAGTTAACATACGATAGTTTGACTTCGGTCAATTCCATTTGACTTCGAGATTTAACTACTTATACCATAATTATGATTTAGATTAATTATTTGATGATGAGGGTGTAAACATGATATTTTTACATCTAAATTTATATATTATTAGTTCTCTATTTTATATATATTTAATAATTTTATTTAGTTTTATAGTTTTTTTAAAAATAAAGTTTGGTGGACCAAATCAAGAAACTCCATCCGTAAAACAGATTAAAAAAAGCAGACCCGTACGTCAATTGCTATCAGTACTATCTCAAGACTTGGATGCAGTGTGGATTATTAAAACAAAATCATAATAAATCATTTGGAATTACCAAATTTTGGAAGAAAACACGTATTGGACTTTTGACCATGTCGTGTTATTTGAAATGAAATTAATGTGATCAAATTTTGGTATTTGTGGCAAGGATTTACCCCATATGGGTCACGGTTGATGTGTGTCCCAAGAAAATGTGGAGTTATACATAGTTTATGCTACTCGGCAACAACCAATCAAGTGCAGACAATATCTCATTTAAGAAGTTTTTGGAAACTAGTATAGCCGTATTTGAAGAAGGGAGAAATTAATTCTCCAGCTGGCAGCGACGATATATATAGAAGAGGCTGTTTGATCGGAGTGGGGGGACATGGTCTGTTATGTTCTGGCGGAAGAAGTATGAAAGTAAAGAGGCTTAGGTGGTCTGACGCAGTCCGGTGGAGTTTGGTTGGTTTTGGGATAAGGCTTGACAATAGTTGACAAAGACCAAATATAGTTGATGTCAGATAGAATGAGAAAGAAAAGAGAGTGAGCATGTGGTGGTCGGAGGGAGAAGGTCGTAGGCCAGACTTCTTTGGAGATTGACGTACAGCATGTGATAGTCGGACGTGGAAAAAAGTCGATGGTGGCATTAGCTAGCATGTGACAGTAAAGGACTTAAGTTTTTGTTTTCTTAAAGTTATAATTCACGAGGTGGCTAATTATGGATGGTTCAAAGTTAAAAAGGAAGAAAACATGTCATTACCATGAATTCAATTGGTGCGAAGGTTGTGGAAGCTACTATGTCGACATCAACAACTAATGGTGCGTCCTTATGTGTTAAATTAACGTGTCTAATATGCAAACAAATTTGGAAATGAGTTGAATTCTTACCTTGTGTCCAAGATTTGGATGTGTAATATTATATGGTTAAATATGGTAGGTAAAGTGGGGTAGCAGAGGATATATAAAGACCAGTTGCCGCACAATGGAGAGGGGGCTCAGTTCATTTTTCGGTCCGGAAAAGAGTAGTAGTTTAGGATTGTTTTCTATGAGCAGCAGCTCGTAGACCACCCAAAAAAGTCATTATTTTAATCGATTGCAGTGGAAAGCTAGCTCTTCCGCTGGGTTATGGCTGAAATCATTTTTATTATGTAAATTATTCAGGTATTTTTTAATTAATTATTTTTTAATGTTTAATTATTTATTAGTTTTTTTTAATTACAGTTTTGTTCTTTTATTATTTAGGATAGTCGTCGGTTATTGATTTTCTTAAAAACGAAAGAAGTTATATCTTCTTGTTAACAACGAATATTGTTGTGATTTCTAATGTCGTATTTTCCGATACATGAAATTGATATCGATAATGTCTCGAGTTATAATAAAAATATTTTTAGAAGATGAATCATTATTTGACATAATTAAATTGACAGAATCTAAAACCCTAGTTTGACTCTTTTTTTCCTGTTAGTTTATTTATTTTATTAGTATTATCCTATGCTTCTTTTATTATTTGTAGCACATAATTTTTCTTTTAACTAGAAATAATATTATCAATCCCGGTGGACGATCCTGTATTTACCGCTTCTACTTTGTAGTCGTCGTGTGATTCCGACCATAGGTTTTACGTCTATCAATTTTTAGCACCACTGCCGGAATTGAAAAATGTTATTTTTGGTTAGTTTACAATATTTGTACTAATTATTTTTATTCTCTTTTAGATTTTACTTGGGTATTTTCTTGTTTTTGTTGTGCAGGTAATATTCTACATTTATTATGGAATTGCCTACAAAAAAAGGTAAGTAATAAAACCTAATTTTATTTATTTATTTATTTATTAATTTTTAAATTTTTTCTTAACTTTTTTTTAGAATTTTTTTTTTTTTATTTTAATTTTTTTTTTATTTTGTATATATATATATAAAACACGTGCACACACATCATTTGCATCGTCCGCTACCGAATATTAGGAAAAACACGTGGAATAGTACACTGAACCTTATGGGCGTTATCAATCGAAATTCCACAAACCTTAACCCTGTACCTTTTACCAGTCTTTAACTGTAGGTATATTTTTCCAAGGTAACCTGAGTCTACCCAATTCTAGTTGACATTGTATTTGCACGTGCACCCATAAAAAAATATCAAACTGGTATTATGAGCACCAATATAATGACTATCGACCTTAATTTCAAAATGGACATTACCCGTACTATGACCATAGTCTGAATAGTACTTGGGACCACTACCAACCCTCTGGAGGTTATGGTTCAGACCATGGTGATCCTAATTACTATTTGCATGCTCACCAGTCGTACGAACTGGTAAATGAGCAATATTCTACTGAGTAAAATATTAGTTCTTCATCTTTAAAAGATACCCTCAGGCGCTACATGGAAACTTCACAAATTCTTAAGTCTGCGTCAGATTCTCTCAATAATAAACTCAATCAATTTGTTGAAACTGAACGGAAGTATGATTTAGATATGACCGAAAGACTTGCAGCTTTAAGTACCGCTCTCAGTAAACTAAATACACACTTAAATGAAATTGAAGAAGAAGAACGGTTAGATGCCAATATTACTTAACATGAACTTAATTGCCAAAATAGTGTTTCCAATTTTACCCTTGATAATAATGATAGATATTTATCTAATTTAGAGGACGAGGTTAGAATTGAAAGCACTACTTGTTTAGATAAGGTTCAACCATCTTCATATTATTATTATTATGATGATGATATTATTGATGAAGAGTTTGAAATTCGAAGTCATAATAATCAGGAAATTTTTACACCATTTGAGCCTCATGCTGATAGTGTTGTTTCTAGTTCAAATCCTAATAATATTGATGATTATTTACCTATTCAAGAGGAAAAAGATTTAACTATAAATATCATTGTTTTAGACGGTAATATATTTCCTTGTTGTTATGAAGACGATGATGGTTTAGAGGAACAAGTTTATCCCGAGACTAGTGTTTTAGAGTCCAACGATTCAAAGACCATTGTCCCTGATGAAGATGATAGACTCGTAGAGAATTTAGATATGAGTGAAGGTACCCCACCTGATTATCAACTAGAAGAAATAAGAGACCATTTTCCTAAATCTGATAGTTTACGAATTAATGAAATTGTGACTAGTTTCTACAATGACATTGACCACTCTAGGTTTGGGGGTGAATATTATTCTCCCCGCGGTAATCCTTTGACTGTTAAAATAGTCCCTCACTTGGGACTTGACATATGTGCCTCTACCATTTTACGTGATTATCTTCATGCATGTTTTCCTGAGCCTGATGTTGTCCAAAATGAAATTCTGGTGTTAGAAACCCATCATCATGTTGATATGGTTTACCTAGACCATGATACCAACATTGACTATTTTTTTTCCACCAAATAATTTTCTACCAAATTTGGAACATCCGAACTTCAAATGTGTCAATTTTTAAAAACTAAATCTGATTATTTTAGAAAATTTAAATCGAAAAATTTCCATGAAAATGACCACCACTTTTATATATTTCATTGTGGTCAACTTAATAAGTTAAATCCGATTGACTTTAAGGATCCGCAATTATTTCGATTATTGTTATATGATTCGTGAATTGTGATTAATACTTTCTTGGTCTGGTTGAAGACTTTAAATTTAGCGCTCTATGGGAGGTAACCCATATGTTTTTGGTACACGGTGCTTGTAATATATTTCCATATCTCTTTTACTTTTTTCATTATTACTCTTTATTCATGCTTTTATTCATTTATCTTTAGAACATCGAGAACTATGTTCAATTAAGTTTGGGGTTAAGGAAGGGAATTTTTAAAAAATTTAGTTGTACCAATTTCCAACTTTTAAAGTCACGTAGTATCCTTTTAGATAAATTTACATACTGATTCTCCCCAAAAAGATGGAAATTAGAACTACTAGAGAAAACTACACCTGTGTTCTTAACCTATAAGAGAAAAATCGTGACGGACCCGCCATCCTTGATGGAGACTATTAGGTCAGAGGGAAATAGAGAAAGACAGCACAACCTTATCATTAGTGGAGACTACCCTTTCGAGTGAGGCACCAGACCTTCAACTGTCCTCTTAGAGTGTTCATCTGCACAAACTTAGAGTAAATTGATGAGCTACTCAACCTCGCACCACTTTCAGCACTATCCGATCTCTGAGTGCTAATTTCTTATCACCATGAGGGTGACATCAGGACTAGCCTCATCTTGTAGTCTCATTCACAAAATTACAACTCTCTCAATAGAAACTCAACATCATCAACAAGCGGAGAAACATCAATTCATGAAGAAGTTGAAGATGTCAAGGTTTATAAGAAACAAAGGGAAAGAATATCATTATATATTCAAAGTGACAAAGAAACAAAAGATGTAAATTTTTGAAGATTTGTGTACCAACAGTTGTGAAGATTCAAGCGCAAAAGTCCTTCTCTGTTGGCAAGTAAAGTTTTATTTTGTATCATTTAGTCTCTGTTTTTTATTTTGTATCAAATCTCATTTAAATGTTTAATAAAAAAAAATCAAAAAAAAAATCAAAAAATAATAAAATAAATAATAAAAAAAAACTAATTTAAAAAAATAAATAATAAATAAATTTATTTTACTTGTTAGTGTGTAATTCTTTTTGAATTCATTCAATAAAGCCATGGAGAAGAAGAAATTCAAAAGGACGTTTCAAGCAACAAGTGATCGAAGACAAAGAGTAAAGTTATACAAGTTTCAAGAGTTCATCATCAAGTGTTAAAGTCGAAGACTGAAGACAGAGTTGTTTTTATTGAACACCATTGGAGAGTTGTGAGACTAGAAGGTGAAAGTATGTTCCCATCCTCATTTATGGCAGATTTCCTAAGATATCATCAGATTTCTTTTCGTATTGAGATCATCAGAAAAATATTTTGGTTTGATATCTTCAAAAAAAACATTACTATCAATAGTGTGTAAGTACTCACTCTTCAATCCTGCTTACACACCGGTGCGACCCTTAAAATCGTTTTATGAGTGTAAATTCATAAAACCCTATGGTGAGGCAGAGTCGAAGCGAAATGCTTATCCGGTTGCTGATGTAATTTTGAAAGTGGTAAATAAGGTGATCGTTTCTCGAACTTGTAAAGGTAATGATTTTAGAAAATAATGATTTTAATTAACTCTAGAAAATTCCAGGAGTATGAAAAAGACTAAATAACCTAAAGATGATTTTTGAATAATTTTAAAAGGACCGGGAATCAGGAATCAGGTAATTCTAACAACCTATGTGATTAATCAGATAATTCTTTTAAATTAATTGAAGCGCAAGTAATTGCCAAAATTGGTTTCGTTATGCTAAAAAACATAGGTAAATCACAAGCATGGACTATCAAAATTAATTAACCAAGCATAATCCATCAGGCAAAAGAACAACTGTTGAAAGAAAACCGTTTTCACTATTTAAAACTATGCAATTCTAATAACAAAAGAATTATAAATAATTATTAGAAAATAATTAAATCACATAAAATTGAGAAAATTACCTTATCCATCATCC
>JAJJMC010027464.1:9636813-9724319 GCA_023531435.1 Papaver californicum | reverse complement strand
GAATCAATCGATTTGAGCTATCCAGTATTTTTCCCGATGAGTTGAATCGGCTGAGTCGACTCGCTGGCTCGCTGGGTTGACTCGCCTGGTTGACCCGCAGGGTTGACCCGATCCAGCTCAGCCCGATCCAAGGGTGCCCCAATCCAAAGTGTGGGTGCCTTGATCCATTTTCACGGGTGCCTTTAATACTTTTTGAGCCAATTTTTCCACAAATCTTTATTCTTCTAATGTACCTACAAAAGCATAAAAACACGTAATATTCGCAAAATCGAATACTAACTTAATAGAAACTAAGGTGCAATTTAGACACTAAAATGTGTCTATCAAATACCCCCAAACTTACTATTTTTCTAGTCCTCGAGCAAACTACTCTAAAAATAAAGTAAAAATCCTAACTCACTTTCGCAGGAATCGCGACTACATTTAGCATATGCAGTAAGCCGTTAAACCCCTAGGTGTCCCTAGTGGACGAGTTTTGTCTCGTGAGGGTTTACAAGAGGTATACCCACAAAACCTGGATCTAGATCTTAGCAACACATGAACGATTAAGGATAGACACTAACCAAGCTAGTTAGTTGGTTATTCAGATATTCGGCTATAAGGACCATTACCTTTTATGGATCCAATCACTGTAAACGAGTGTTAACTCAAGCATACTAAAATTCATATATAAGACAACAGTGTTACACTCAGGCAATTGTCTAACCACTCATCACATGAAAAGACTTAGAAGATGAACGTAGATTGTAGAAGGTCGCAAATGTTGACTGAGGCGAACGATGTGTCCCATATCTGTCTGAAGGTCAATACCGAGATGAAACCTAGTGTGTCGAGATACTCCCCATTTATTTTCAACGGTTACTATTAACTAAAATATTTACAAGTTCCCATGGATCCTGCGTTCCACGCATGCTTAGGCGACGGAGACAGGGAGAACTTTAAAATACCAAATACTATTTTTTCTCAATTTTTTTTTTTCTTTTTTTTTTTTTTTTTTTTCTGACACCTAATACATGTGTGTTCCCATGGATCCTGCATTCCACGCTTGCTTAGGCGACGGAGACAGGGGGACCACACACATAACTCTAAAACACTAACGTATTATTCATGTGGGGCATGATCTCAACACACTAAATGTCATTCCAGTGCTAATTAACATGTCGATGCTAGGACCCACCAATACTCTCAGAGAAACACGAAATTGCAAATAATAAAACAGAACGTGATATGGTGGTGACAACTATCATGTTATTTCTAACACCTGAACTCTGTCTCTTTTATGAATAGACCATCTAGCTGGGCACACCAATCCTTATAGCAAAATGGCTAAGTTTTCATCTACCTAGAGTGGTTAGTGTCACCCTGAATTGTTCACATGCTTCTAAATTCCAAATCTTATTAATCCTAAAAAGTCTCCCAATACCCCCAAACTTAAAATAAACAGTGTCCTCAATGTTTCTAAACACTGCACGAAAAGGAATTAGGGAAAGATAGTACCGTGTCGCATGAGCATAAGTTACCTCCTTAAATCATATAGCAATAATCGGAACAACTGTGGATCATCTGAATCAAATAGTATTATACACAATAGAAGGAAACAGCAGCAAGCTACGAAGATAAACAATCTGAACACACTTTGATCCCTATTTAGGTAAACCACATCGACCAGAGGATTGGTTTTTGGCAACTGAACTTCTTTCTGAACAGGAGGATCAGTGGATCTAGCTCGAAAATGATCTTGTACAATGGCATACGTGCATATGTCAGGTCCCAAGCTAGGGACCTTCCTAAGAGTTAATGGTATAGCACATGGAGAATGATAGTCACCCCCAAACTTAGAGTTTTCAGTGTCTCTAGATAGACTAATAACAATTTCCCTCATTTCCGGATCGTCAGATTCTCGAAAATAGTCAATTGCTTCTTCTAAATTACAATCTGGTGGTGCAGAACCTAACAAAGTGCTCACTTCATTAATAACAATGTCATTATCGCCATCAATTCTATAGTTAGCTAGGCATTTTTCTAATGGATCTTCTAATGGGTCGAGCCTACGCTGCATCTCCCTAGACGGTTTGGATTCCTCCTCTGAATGGATCTGGTGCATACAAACTGTTGGGCTAATTCCCTTAATATCTGCTATGGTCCATCCTAAAGCTTTCTTATTGTCCTGAAGCACGGTTACTAGCCTATTCTCTTGGTCACTATCCAAATCTGAAGCTACAACCACAGGTAAGGTCTCTGATGGGCCTAACTCATCAAACTCCAATCCAAAGTGGGCTAGACATTTTTCTAACGGGTCTTCTATCAAAGTGTTTGGTAATGACTCTTGAACTGGGGTCTCTATCATGTTGACGGTTTCTAAGGTGGGGTCATCTAGCTCAGGTGGTTGATTACTAATGTTGAAGATATTCATCTCAATAGTCATGTTACCAAAAGACAAGTTCATAACACCGTTACGACAGTTAATGATCGCATTAGATGTTGCTAAGAACGGGCTACCTAGTATAACCGATATATGATTCTCTGGATCAGGCACAGGTTTGGTATCAAGCACAACAAAGTCCACTGGATAAATAAATTTATCCACCTAAATCAAAACATCTTCTATGACACCACGAGGAATTTTCACAGACCTATCAGCTAACTGCAACGTCATCTGAGTAGGTTTCAAATCGCCTAGTCCTAGCTGGAGGTACACATGGTACGGCAGTAAGTTCACACTGGCTCCTAAATCGAGTAAGGCTCTTTCTACCCGGTAGTTTCCTATTGTGCAAGCTATGGTTGGGGAACCTGGGTCTTTGTACTTAAGGGCCGTACTACTCTGTATAATTGAACTTACATGACTAGCTAGAAAAGCTTTCTTATGTACGCTAAGTTTTCGCTTTCACGTATACATGTCCTTAAGAAACTTGGAATAAGCAGGAATCTGCCTAATTGCATCTAATAATGGAAGGTTGATCGTGACTTTCTTAAAAACTTCCATTATTTCATTAAAATTGGATTCCCTCCTAGTAGGTGCTAACAACCTTGGGTACGGGGCTCTAGGCATAAAATCGGTTCTCTGAGGGGTTGCCTCAGTCTCTTCAACTATTGGGTCAGGGTGAACTACAGTTTGTTCACTATCAGGCCTAGTTACCTTGTTATCCACTACCTTACCATTCCTAATGGTACTAATTGCATTCACATGACTGGATGATTTCTCACCAGTCGACATTTCATTGGATCCTCTAGGATTGGGTTCGGGTTGACTAGGGAACCTACCAAGTTCTCTCTCTCTCAGAGCCGTAGCAATGTCACTGACTTGGGTTTGTAAACTAAACACAGCTTTTTCTAGGCTTTGGAACCTCTGATCATACTTTTCATCATTGCTGGGCTGAGTTGAACCAGCCGAATTCTTATAACTGAAACCTGGAGGACCTTTAGCATTACTTAACTGACCTTGAGCCTGGCCTTTCGACCAGGAAAGGTTCGGGTGGTTTCTCCAGCCAGGGTTATAAGATTCCAAATACGGGTCGAACGTTCTCTGGTTATCAAATCTAGTGTTATTATAAAGAGCAAAAGCCTGTTCTTCGAATTGGTTGGGCTCTGAACTACTAGCTTGATTCATTTCGACCAGTTCTAGCCTTTTAGATAAGGCTTCTATTTGGGCCTTTGAATCAAAAGATCCTTCTACCCTATGAACATTTCCTCTTCCTAGAAGAATTGTTCTTTTTGGCTCTCTACTGCTCTCCCACTGCTGGGTCTTCTCGGCGATGTCCCTCAGAAGTTTCATTGCCTCAGCAGGAGTCTTACTGTCGAACCCTCCGGTTGACAAAGACTCGACCAAGGCTATAGATGCATAATCTAAACCGTCATAGAGGATTTGAACTAGCCTTAACTCCTCTATACCGTGGTCTGGGCATTGGGACAATAAGTCATTGAACCTTTCTACATACACATACAGAGACTCTCCCTCTAGCTGGGAAAACGTGCATATTTTCTGCCTAACAGACGAAATTTTGTTCTTAGGGAAGAACTTCTGAATAAAAGCTGAAGTAAGTTGGGCATAGGTTTCAACTGACTGAGGAGCCAAGCTGTATAGCCACGACTTGGCTTTGTCTCTTAGTGAAAAGGGAAATAACCTAAGTTTAATAGACTCGTCATTCAAGTCTCTAATCCTGATTGTGCTACATATTTCCTCGAATTCCCTAACATGAAAATAGGGATTTTTGTTTTCTTTTCCTAAGAATAATGGGAGCATCTGGATGATTCCGGGTTTCAGTTCGTAGCTCGCTTCAGTAGCGGCTAACTTGATGCAAGATGGACGTGAGGTCCGGGTCGATTTAACAAATCCTTCAGAGATGTCATTGCTGACACAGTCTCGGGAGTGACTAGTTCACTCTCAGTTGGCTTCTCAAGGTTAAGGTGAACTACCAGTCTTCCACTAATTAATCTACCTTGAGGGTCTCTATCCCAAGTTCGCCTTAAGGGCGTTCTTGGCATGCAAAAATTAAATCCTAACAAGCAATTAATCAAACACAATCGTGCCCTGACTCAACCAAATCAAACCTAAATCTAGCAAACAACAAGCATGATGGTTCCACTTAGATTGTCTCTAGACCAGCTTCTATTCTTTCAAAAAGCAACTGGTTATAATTTTAGTAAACCTCTTAGAACGATCTGAATTAGATTAAGTCGAAGAGAAACAAGAGAAGCTCAATGGAGCTTTGATACCCCTGTCTCTTTGGCATTTTTCCCTGGGTTACTAGGCGGCTCTAATCAACTTAAAATAATCTTCCTGTTCTTTGAGTTAGGCTAATAAAGTAACCCGTACAGTCCTTTTGAACGATTTTCCAATAAGCTCGATACCCTATAGGTCTCTTTCTAGTCAAGATTTTAGGCTTAGGTTCGCGTAGGTTTCGTTTTCCTAAAGCGGGCAAGAAGGAGACGGTGATGAAATCCGAAACCTTATCTTGTTTGGCCAGGTCTTACCCTTTACTATGCAAAAATTAAAGTCCGTATTCAGTCCTCAACATATATGCATACAAAGGCGTCCAGAAAACCCACTGACAGAAGATTCGTAGGTTGGTCGAAGCTTACCTCCCGTACTAGACGGGCGATGAACAGTTGAAGTCGACTCGGGCCACTAATATCCTTTTCAATAGTGTTCGAACCCGAGGGGCCGAGACAATATCGTAATTGTCGTCCTTCCCTGCACACAGTTTGATATTTAAAACTACCCTTCCGTAGGGTTTAACAATAATAAAATGTCCAAAAATGTCCCAAAAATGTCCAAAAATAAAATAAAAATTACAGAAATAATTAAAACCCTAATACAATTTTCTAAACTAATTAAAATAAACTAAAAATCTAATTTAAAACAAATAATCTTCGATCTTCTTTTTCGTTCTTTAAGCTTTTCCCTTTTAATTCCAAGTCTTTAGCTTTAATTCCAAAACTTTGGCTTACTTCCCTTTTCGATCAAAAATTCAACCTGTAGCAAAAAGAAAAATACCAAAAGAAACGTAAAATAGAACAAAGTAAAATAATAAAACTAAAAATAAAAACCTAAAAAATAAATCTAAAACCCTAAACCTAAAAACAAGTCACCGGCAGCGGCGCCAAAAATTGATGTAATTTTGAAAGTGGTAAATAAGGTGATCGTTTCTCGAACTTGTAAAGGTAATGATTTTAGAAAATAATGATTTTACTTAACTCTAGAAAATTCCAGGAGTATGGTGTGGTTTTATATAGTGGTAAAAAGAGGTTCGATTCTCGAACTTGTGAAGGTAATGATTTTAGAAAATATTGGACTTAACCTAAACTAATAAAAATCAGGAAAATACACTAGAGATGATTTTTAGAAAATATGGAGAAAACTAGGAATCAAGATTCAGTTATTTCTAACAATTCATGTGATTAATCATGTAATTCTTTTTAACAATTTAATTCAAGTTTGCCAAAAATATGTTTCCTAAAAGAATAATTGTAAATCCTAAGCATGAGACATCAAGAGTAATTAACTAAGCATGACCCATCAAAAGAGAACACAACTATTTAATAAAAACCATTTTTTTCTAATTTAAATCCATGCAAATAATAATAAAAGAATTATAAATAATTATTAGAAAATAATTAAATCACATAAAATTGAGAAAAATACCTTATCCATCATCCCAGTAAATAAACTTACCCCATGGTGAAGAAAACTTGCTCAAAAGTTGATTTCATTGCTCAAAATATTGATTACAAGGTTAAAGAATAGTGCAACAGCTGAACAGATACGTATATAAGTGTCACAGAACAGGGTTCAGCTGTTACAAAGAGCTTTAAGCAACAGAACGTTCAAAACTTAACGCAACAGGAGCAGAGCTGCAACAGTGGAACAGCAACACTTATAAATATTACTGAGTCGTCTTCTTCAGCGATGGTGGGTGAAGAACAGTGCCGGCGATGCACCAGCAGGTCACCGGCGGCGCCGGAACTTCACCGGATTTCTTCTGAATCGCTCCCTAGGCTTCTGTCCTTATTTCTGAGGCTTGTAAACTCTTTATATAGGCCCTGTGAATCTTCTAGGATGTTCTAATCCCATTATAACTCGGTGATTTGATGAGAAATCAGTAGTAATCCAAAACAGGGATGTGTTCCTGTTCCCGTCCAAATTCGTGCTTCTCTAGCCCTTATCTTCGGCTTCTAGAGCTTCTAATCGATTATACGAACCTTTAATTAGATTGGGTACCTATCAATTTGCGATGAAATCGCTAAAAAATCTGGATCAAAATTTTGCTGCCGATGAAGCTTTGACTCGATGAAGCTTTGACTCGGTCAACTGACTTTGACCGAGTTGACTGGGCCGAGTTGACCCGCTGAGTTGGTCCGATCCAGCTCATCCCGATCCAAGGGTGCCCCAATCCAAAGTGTGGGTGCCTTGATCTATATTTCCGGGTGCTTTGAACACTTTTTGAGCCAATTTTTCCACAAATCTTTATTCTTCTAATGTACCTACAAAAGCATAAAAACACGTAATAGACACAAAATCGAATACTAACTCACTAGAAATTAAGGTGTAATTTAGACACTAAAATGTGTCTATCAGAGTATGAAAAAGACTAAATAACCTAAAGATGATTTTTGAATAATTTTAAAAGGACCAGGAATCAGGAATAAGGCAATTCTAACAACCTATGTGATTAATCAGATAATTCTTTTTAAATTAATTGAAGCGCAAGTAATTGCCAAAATTGGTTTCTTTATGCTAACAAACAGAGGTAAATCACAAGCATGGACTATCAAAATTAATTAACCAAGCATAGTTCATCAGGCAAAAGCACAACTGTTGAAAGAAAACCGTTTTCACTATTTAAAACTATGCAATTCTAATAACAAAAGAATTATAAATAATTATTAGAAAATAATTAAATCACATAAAATTGAGAAAATTACCTTATCCATCATCCCAGTAAATAGACTTAGCTCATGGTGGAGAAAACTTGCTCAAAAGATCTCTTCATTGATCAAAATAACGATTACAAGGTTGAATAATGGTGTAACAGCTGATTTGATACGCGTATATGCGTTACAGAAGAAGGTTCAGCTGTTACAGAAAAGTTTTAAGCAACAAAGGTATGAAACAATAAGCAACAGAAATATTCGAATCAACAACAGATGTAGACGTTGCTGAGTCTTCTTCTCCGGTGATGGCTGGATGAAGAACAGCCGGCCGGTGCAGCAGCAGCTAGTCGGCGGCGACGGAACCTTCACCGGAATTCTCTGTTTTTTTCTCTAGGTTTTTCCCCCTATTTTTCTTGGCTTCTCTTGGTTTATATAGGTAGTAGAAACCCTAGAGAGAGTTCTAAACCTAATAGAACTCTCTAAAACAACCCACAAATCTCAATCCTAATCGAAACATGATTCCGGCCATATACATGATTTCCGAGCTGATTTCACGGGATCTTTTGTTGTTTTTGACTTGTGTGAGATATCTATCAATGTTTGGAACAATCTGGAAGCAAAATAACTTGCGAATCAATCGATTTGAGCTATCCAGTATTTTTCCCGATGAGTTGAATTGGCTGAGTCGACTCGCTGGCTCGCTGGGTTGACTCGCCTGGTTGACCCGCTGGGTTGACCCGATCCAGCTCAGCCCGATCCAAGGGTGCCCCAATCCAAAGTGTGGGTGCCTTGATCCATTTTCCCGGGTGCCTTTAACACTTTTTGAACCAATTTTTCCACAAATCTTTATTCTTCTAATGTACCTACAAAAGCATAAAAACACGTAATATTCGCAAAATCGAATACTAACTTAATAGAAACTAAGGTGCAATTTAGACACTAAAATGTGTCTATCAGTTGCTCTGTTAGTCCGTTGTCCATTTGGAAAAAGACAACTTTGACACTGGCTCAACTCGTCACTCTCTCTCATAAACTAAGCATATTATCTTGTATTTTTCTCTGGCACTTCTAATTTCTTGGCATTTGTAGGAGAAACTTTATGTCCTCTTAGTTCTTCGGATACTTGTGACATTATAAGTTAGAATTAAAGGTTTTGTGGGTATACCTCTTGCAAACCCTCACAAGACAAAACTCGTCCACTAAGGCCACTTAGAGGTTTAAAGGCTTGTTACACATGCTAAATGTAGTCGCGATTCCTGCGAAAGTGAGTTAAGATTTTTATTTATTTATAGATTAGTTTTCATTTTTAGTTTTGCTCGAGGACTAGAAAGATGTAGGTTTGGAGGTATTTGATGTGTGT
This sequence comes from Papaver californicum, assembly GCA_023531435.1. Lineage (NCBI taxonomy): Eukaryota > Viridiplantae > Streptophyta > Magnoliopsida > Ranunculales > Papaveraceae > Papaver > Papaver californicum. The sequence goes on along the minus strand of JAJJMC010027464.1, from coordinate 9,715,588 downwards.
GTAAGCACGATATTTTTATATCTAATTTTATATTTAGTTCTCTATTTTATATATATTTAATAATTTTATTGAATTTTACTATTTTTTTAAAAATAAAGTTTAATGGACCAAATCACGGAACTTCACTCGTAAAACAAATTAGAAAAAGGAGAATCGGACCTCAGTTGCTCTCAGTACTATCTCAAGACTTGGATGCAGTGTGGATTATTATAACAAGATCATATTAAATAATTTGGAATTACCAAACTTTGGAAGAAAACACGTATTGGACTTTTGACCATGTCGTGTTATTTGAAATGAAATTAATGTGATCAAATTTCGGTGCAGATAATATCTATCTCATTTAAGAAAGTTTTGGAAACTAGTATAGCCGTATTTGAAGAAGGGAGAAATTAATTCTCTACCTGGCAGCAACGATATATATAGAAGAGGTTGTTTGATCGGAGTGGAGGGACAAGGTCTGTTATGGTCTGGTGGAAGAAGTATAAAATTAAAGTGGCTAGGAGGTCTGATACAGTCCAGTGGAGTTTGGCTGGTTTTGGGATAAGGCTTGACAACACTTGACAAAGACCAAATGGAGTTGACGTCAGATAGAATGAGAAGGAAAAGAGAGTGAGCACGTGGTGGTCGGAGGGAGAAGGCCGTAGGCCGGACTTCTTTGGAGATTGACGTACAACATGTGATAGTCGGACGTGGAAGAAAGTCAGTGGTAGCGTTTGCTAGCATGTGACAGTAAAGGGAACTTAAGCTTTCATTTTCTTAAAGTTATAATGTACGAGATGGCTAATTATGGATGGTTCAAAGTTAAAAAGGAAGAAAATATATCATTACCTTGAATTCAATTGGTGTGAAGGTTGTGGCTAGGGCTGTACATGGTCGGTTTTGATTTGATTTTGAGCCAAACCAAAACTGAAATTGATAATGTCGATTTTTAAAAAAATTTATCATTATCAACCGTTAATCATCGATTCGGTTTCTAACCGGTTTTAGTCGGTTTCGGTTTTTCTAGTGGGTTTCCGTTAACCGACTATTATGTTAGTTTCTTGAAACTGACAGTTTAAATCTTAAAAAAAACAGATCACAATTAAAAGATTTTTAAACCTACCTACGACATTTATATTTCATACATATTCAAAATTCATAAAAATTTCGAAACACAACATAAACATTACATCTTCATCAGTTTCACCAAAATCTTTTTTAAAAAAATACTAATCATACTAGATAACCGGTTTTCCTTAGTAGTTCGTTTCGGTTTCGAGCACAAACCAAAACCGAAACCGTTACTATCAGTTTTTAATTTTTCTTACCAAACCTCTTCCATTATTAAACGGTTCGGTTCGGTTTCGTCTTAAACGGTTCAGTTCGGGTCGGTTTCCGCGGAAACCTGTTACCATGTACAACCCTAGTTGTGGCAGCTACTATATGTTAGATCTGCAACAATGGAAAAACTAAACAGAAGAAAACTGTTAACGTTGGAGGAATTTTTGTATTGATAAACACTATGATGTTGATGCACACACACAAGGACAGAGCCACCTGCTCAGCAAATTGTCCTTAACACAATAGTTCTCGGGTACTCCTCAATAATGAGAGATGCTATACCCCAACAAAGAATATGCGTCCAGGATAGAACTGTCCGTTATGACTAGTATAAGCACAATACTAGTCACCCTCTAGAACTTAACAACAATTGATAGTGGAAGGGAAATAAACACACAATTTGCACAAAACAAAGCAAGAAGAGGAGAAAAGAGCTAGGGATAGTAGCCTGCTGTGGAGTAAGTTGAAATGGAGAAATGATTTTTCTTTTATAGTCAAAACATGAGAAGAGAATTATTGCGCGTTGATTAAAATTAATTCCGTGCATTAATCACGGTTATTATGTTTAAAATGGATACAAAACGGTCAGAAAATATTTTCTCATTAAAACAGCTTAATTTTAGCCGAGTCAGACGCCCCCACATTTAAAACAAAATTTAATGAAATACTTTATTTTCAAAAACGTAAGTCTTGGTTGGCCCGCAACCTTAGCTACGCCTGCACCCGCAAGCATACTCAATCCTGCAGCAGCAAGCCGTAAGCGTGCGTGCTTCGATGCGAAGCACCGCACATATGTGAAAAGTATGCTTACTTCAACTAGTCCATTGCCTTAGTCCTCCCCCAACCATAAAAACTTCTAAACCCTAAGGGCCCTCCCTTAGCTGTATTTTTTGTGGTAATAAAGAGAGAACTCATCTCTAGTCTCACCAATATAAGACTAAAGGTTCTTCATTCACAATAATAAAAAATGAGCTAATATCCCTTAGTGATTTCTATATCCTAAGGTCTATTCCTACCAAGATCAAAATATATTTTAAGTCATTTTTTTTCAATAATATATCGACATCAACAACTAATGGTGCGCCCTTATGTATTAAATTAAAGTGTTCAATATGCAAACAGATTTGGAAATGAGTTGAATTCTTACCTTGTGTCCAAGATTTGGATGTGTAATATTATATGGCTATTTATAGTAGGTAAAGTGAGGTAGTAGAGGATATACAAAGAGCATGTGCCGCACAATGGAGAGGGGGTTTAGTTAATTTTTCTGACCGGAAAAGAGTAGTAGTTTAGGATTGTTTTCTATTTTCTTTTATTCATTTTTTTAGTGGGTTATAATGGAAAGTTTGCTCTTTTTATAGGTCCATGGAGGAAGCTAATTTTATTATATAAAGAATTCAGATGTTTTCTAATAAGTTTCTTTTTTTTAATTATTTTTTTAATTTCTCTTCGTAAGAAATAAAATTACAGCTTTGTTTTTTAACCGTTGTGGATAGTCGTCGGCTATTGATCTTTTATAAACGACGTAAGTTATATCATTTTTTAACAACGAATGTTGTAGTGATTTTTAATGTCGTATTTTTTGAGATATGAGATTGATTTTGATAATGTCTCGAGTTATAACAAGAATATTTTTAGAAGATGAATGATTATTTTGCATAATTAAATTGGTGGAATCCAAAATCCTAGTTTGACTTTTTTTTTCTTGTTAATTTATTTATTTTATTAGTATTATTTTATGCTTCTTTTATTATTTGTAGCACATAATTTTTCTTTTAACTATAAATAATATTATCAATCCCCTTGGACGATCCTGTATTTGCCGCTTCTATTTTGTAGTCGTCGTGCGATTATGACCAAAGGTTTTACGCCTATCATTTGATTAGTGTCATAATTTTTAATTAATCTTAAAATTAAACTTAGGTGCAACTGGGTGTTATTTTATGTTAAAAATAAATTAAATAAAAATAATCAAAAACTAGATATCTATTACGATAACAGTAATTGTTTATGCTGTTAGGATTTAAGTATATCCTTCTCTTGTTTTCAAGCTACTGTTGTTGGTAATTGAGGAGAAGAGAACGACATATATAGAAGAAAGAAAGAATGGATCGAGTTTCATTGAGTTGGTCTTAAGAAAAAAATAGAGAAAGAAAAGATTATGATAGAGAGGGATAAGAGTCGTATTAGTAATTGATTATAAGATATAGTGATAAATAAAAAGAAGAAGAAATCAGTATCGAAAAAATTAGATATACTAGGCAGAGAGAAAGAACTTTGGATAGATTTGTGGGTGATGGAATGAGGAATGATCAAATTGATAGAAGATGAAATTATTTTTTATGATGTTCTTGAGTTTGATGATGATGATGAGTGATTATCTTTATTGGCTCAACTGTAGCATCCTTTGAGTCTTTTCACTTCGGAACTCTGGAAAATCAATATATGGCATGGTAATAATGTTTTGGCTTGTTATACACACTTGTTGAAGCCTATGAGGGTATAGTGTTGATCGTCATCAATCTGATTGGGTAGTCAATTATGCGTTCAATACTTCTCTATAAATGGAAAAACATTATTGTTTTCGCGTTGAGCAGGTTCACCAACACGGAATTAATTATGCCACCAATATTGTGAAAACGTTGCCAAAATATAACAAGTTAGTAAATTAATAGTTTAACAAATAAAAAAAATTAATTAAGTTGTATAAGAAAAAATAGTTTTTTACCTTCAAGATTCCCCCAAAACAATTCAAACCTGGTTTGAAGCCCGAGCATTCACTGAGGCCTATGTATAGCACCGATAACAGTGCAAACCTCTAGTCGTACGTTGGAGATAACTATAAATCTTCAAGCGCTTCGAGAAAATCAAGATTGTCACTGAGATAGCATTTGCAAAAATACATTGTCCTAACACATATAACAAAAACGGTCTTTCGAGCTCATCATAGTGGTCACTTTTAACTTGGATTATCTATCACTCTCTAACCATATCGTTGTAAGACATTCTTCAAACCAGACACTCTTATTTCACTGGCATGTACAAGTTTGTGCATATCATTTCCTTCCTCATCAGCATAGTACAATTGAAGGTGTTCTTTCCATTTCGATTGTGTTGTCCACTTTCCTTGGTCAAATGGAACCATATTTCCCTCAAATACTCTTTCCATCAACATGTAGATATTTAATGGTATAACTCCTATATAAACAATATTTTAAAATTAAACTTCGGGTAATCTACAATTTTCTTGCATAATCTAAATTTCCGTGAATACTAAAGTTGGCATAATCTAAAGTATATGTACATAAAACTAAAAATAAAAATCCAAAAATTGAATTGGAGAACAAACAAACTTACCACATTCGAAATCCTTGAAATAGAACATATTTGTAGTCTTCCACCAACGTTCTAATATAAATTAAAAAATTTGAGACCTATGGTTCTTCTGGGTTAAAAAATAGGAACACTACCAAGGTATCTTCGTATTCTCTCGTTAACTACATGAGGGAGCCACCCATATACCGTACCCAACTTAATCCACCACCTCTTAGCTTGGTAAACTGAATTCTCTCTTGATGGCCAGATATATAGTCCTAAAGTACACTAGCGCCCGCTTGATATCTAACATTTTCGAACTCTACGTCTTTATCATGATTCCAGTTTACTTTATTCTTTAGGGTGCTTGATATTTTCCCTTTTCTGTTTCTTTTTTTCCTTAAAAAATTCATTATGGCCAAAATATTTTTTAGAGTAAAAATTTAGAAAAAAATATGTGAAGGAGAATGAGGTATTTAAAGGCGGAGGAGAGTTGGTCGATGACGATCATATGACTTGGCCTAAGAAATCCATTTAGAAAGTTGAGCCTATACAATTTTCTATATTTTTGTATGATTTCAAAACAGAGTTAAATCAGGAAAATTTTAGGGAAAATATGAAAATCCTTATCTATTGTGGAGCATGAGAAAAACCCGTAACCCTTATCTAAAATGGAACTAATGAAGTATAATTTAATTATAACATTTTTATTTTCAATATAAATTAAAAATAGTTGTAGATTTAAGGTGCAATTTTTCTTCCATTGTGTCCCATCCAACAAAAATCTTATGTTGTTCTTCGTACATGACATCAGTGTCTTTGGAGTTAATATTCTCAAAAATACTATCAATACACCATCTTTTTTACACCAAAAAATACCTCGTTTACATATCATTTCTCTACGGGTTCATGACATTCATTATAGAATACATCGCTTCCGAAAAAAATTCTCTAGAGTTTAGATGTGTTCCACGTAGGGGTGTAACAAACAGGATATAAAAGCCGGTGAAGCTAAAATGCACTTGGATTATCCTAAGAGCATCTTCAATAGAAGGTGCAAATTTTATTTTTCCATGACACATGGGATTTTGGACCCCCACTTAATATAAAATCATCTCCAATAGTAGATCCTACAAAGTAGCAGGGATGACATACTAAATATAAAAGTTTTAAGAAAAATCTTACAGGGAGGTAGTCAAATGGGAATTTGAAGGATTTTTATAGTTTTCTCAAATCTGTTGTTAGTCAGTAGAGACTAGCTCTCCAAGAACGTTGAAAATTCGTCCGAGAGTCGCCCCACCAACTGGAACACTTAAGCAGCTCCCGTGTCAATAACCTCCATTCCTCTCTTCAGACCATCTGTAGCACTCATAGCTACAGCTCTCACTCGATTATTTCCTAATAATTGTTGTACCTCACAAGTAACATTAATTAGCTCGCCATCAGTATTTCGGCCCCTATAAAGTCTCCTAATCTTCCTTGTTAGTGGATACAAACTTTTTTTAAGTCTTTTCAATTCTCTAGTCTCCATGTTATTGGATTGAGATTTTTTAAGAGTACCACTCAAACGCCCTTGTTATTGAATTTATATTTATAAGTCATGCATTTGTAGATTTTTAGAGTCTTTGGAGGACTTTTTGTAAGAAAATAAACATGACAAAAATCTCTCCTAAATATGTGAGATTTTTGGAGACTTTGAAATTTGGATTATTTATTCATAAGCATCAATTCACATACAAACATTTTATTTATTTATTTCACAATGGTCTGGTATCTAGACTCTATCTGCTTCACATTCACTGTACACTCATTCTCTTTCATTTGTGTTGCGTGATAGTACTCTCTCATGGACAAGAGAAGACAATATTGATAGGAAAAAAAAGAAGAAAAATAAGAAAATAAAGCACATATGGTGTGATACATATACTAATTTTTTTTACAATCAATACATATTTACGATTTATTCATGGTACTTTTGCTAACATTATAATTTGCATAGTAAAAAAGTTGGTAGATATTTTAAGTTTTTCAAAAATATTTTACATTTTTTTGTCTCAACAAATCACAAAAACTCTCTAAAAACCACTAAATTTGCATCTATAAGTCACAAGACTCTCTATAATACTCTCATGAAATCACTAGAAATATCTAGATTTTCAGAATCTCCAAGAGTTGCTCTAATAAAAAATCTATGAAAGTCTATAGAATTCTCATTTGACTACCTCCCTGTTAACTAGACTTTTGATTAGACCTTCCATATTATTTTTTCCCTATCTTTTTTTATTATTATTTAAAATAAAATTAAACGGTCAAAATTTTATCATATTAGATATTCTAAGGTTCAAATCCACATACTATAGCAGATAGTTCATTAGCTATGAGGTCTTATATTTACTACATGTGCAAAACCTACTAAATAAAGGTCTTAATAAGACCTTCATGAAGGATTTTTTACACCCGTTGTTGGAGATGCCCAAACTGGTCAGAGGCTCTAGATGACATGATTTTTGAGTCTTTGCCTAGCTTTTAGCCTTTGTCTTTCTTCAGATAACACGCGTAAGCTTCGGGTGGTAATAAGGATGTCAATGGATATCTGAAAACTCTGAAATCCGTTCTAATTCGCATCTGAAGTATCAAGTACTTTCTTACAATAATTTTCGGTTTGGATATCCGAATATTTTATCCAAAAATATAACTAATCGGATACGAATTCGGATTCATAGGTACCCGCATCCGAAATATTCGTATCCGAAATTTTATGCATAAAGATTATATTTCAAAACTACAAAGTATATATCATATTAATTTATGTATTTTAATTTATATTTATTAAAAAAATATTTGTAAATATCTTCATCCTAATTAATTTTTATTATGTAATATTAATATTTTTCAAAATTACAAATATTTTATTATGTTTTTGTCTTATGTTTTCGGATCGGATAATTATCTGGTATCCGAATAAAAATTAGTTTACGAACTCGAAGTGAAAAAAGATATATTCATTCAGATTTTGAATTGATTTCTAATAGTGTGTGTGATTTTCGGATTCAGATACAAATAATGTCCCTTTTGTATCTGTATACATCCGTCTCATCGTTGGGTGGTAACACGCTAGAACGTATTATCACTTGATGAATAGTTGTTTTATTTTTAAACCAGACTCATGATTCAAACAATTTTCTCTCTTTTGTACTGTTTGACTTTTAAGAGTAAGGACAACGAGATAGAGTGTTTTAACACTCTATCCCTTTTAAAACGGAGGAGTGACTAGGCGAAGGAGTGTTTTTTACACTATGGGATAGTGGAACATAAGAGGCTAGAAGGATGAACTTCATCCGTTGGATGAAACTTTTATCCTTCACCCGTCAGAGATTCAGACGACTGATGTTCACCTGTCCAGTGAAAACTGACGAACATTCATGGTTGATAGACTTTGGATGAAAGTGTATCTTCTCTCTGCTTATAGTAGAGTCTAATTTGATCAAAATTGATCAAAACTTTTTTCTTTAAAGGAGAGCACTCTATCCGTAGTCCTTGCTCTACATAGTACTTAAATTATCCCAAGTTATGGGGCCGATCTAGGGAAATACTTAAATCAATCCCAAGCTCGTTTTTCATCATATTCCGATTCGTCGACCATCCAGACTAGTTTCTCTCTTTCTAGCTGTCTACAATTTATCTATCTAATAACTCGTTTTAATGGCGACAGAAATTCAAGAACCTAAAGAGATAGAAATTCCTCAAGACAAATCCCTACGAACAATTTCTCAAGAGCCGCCTGTTAACAATGAAGATGAAGGAGCTAAAGAAAGTGAATCTGAGCCTAATTTGGATTCCACGGTAGCTGATACAGATCTTCAGAAGAAAATGCGTAGAGCTGAGCGTTTTGGAATGCCTGTTCACTTATCTGAGAAAGATAAGAGGAATACCAGAGCTGAAAGGTTCAATTTTTGTTCTCTTTTACTATTTTTTTCCTTTTTTTTTAGGTTCTAGGTTTAATTAAGGTTTTTGATGTTCTTGCTTGTAGTTTGTCAATGTAATAGCTATTAAAAATTGCATCTTTACTACTTTCATTGTAACATTATAGACTCAATAGAAATCAAACATAGAAATTGTTCATTAAAACCCTAGGTATAGAACCCAATTGAGGGGCGCTATAACTTTTGGAAGCAGAATCATCAGCTGGAGAGCACAGATGTGTTCATGTATCTTCTTAGAAATCATCTCCTTTAGTTACCAACTCACCTTGTGGAATACAAATTCCATGGATATTGAGAGTTCTTCAAGCTCTGTCATTACCTTTGAGGAAGAAAGTGAGATACGAGAAGAGCTAGTATGTGTTGCCTATGTGTAAAGAATTTTGTATCCCACGTTTTAAAGTTTTAGTTAATCGGGAACACTTGTATTGTTCATGTCATGTTTGATTATGTTTGAACTATAGTCTACCTTCAACATTCGTTATTGAATCTTGCTGGGAGAATGATTTTTATTCCACCTTTTGGATGCTACTGAAATACGCCTTGGATTATTGTTCCTCAAACTTTCTACTACAATCACAGTATCCTCTTCCTGACGTAAATAAGAGTGCTCAAATGCAACTTAATTTTGGATGTTGCATATGTAAACCCTTGGTGATACAAATGTTGGCTGAAATTGGAAATGCTTTACCTGGCCTTTTTTCACTGTTAGGTTTGGCACTGCACCTACAGTCAAAGAATCAGATGCATTGAAGAATTCAGAGGAATTGAAGAGAAAGGCAAGGGCAGAGAGGTTTGTTATTCCGTGGCATCTTGTTTCATAACTAACTAATCTTTGCAGAGAAAAATTACATGCCTTGAACTCTGAAAAGATCTACCTTCTTTCTCATAGACTGTAGATTATCATCGATAGGGTTTGAGGCTTATTCCTTTATGTCATTATCTAGGTTTGGGCTGCCAGCAAAGCCTGTTGCTGATGCCACTGATGAGGAGGCAAAGAAAAAAGCTCGTCAGGACAGATTTACATCCAATTCTAAGACAAGTCCCAAGATGGATAGTGCTGAAGAAGATAAAATGAAAGCCAGCGCAATAAGGTCTTCATTTCAGTAGCCTAAGCTTGTTCTCTTTCTAAATCTCCTTAATTAGCTTCTTTCAACTCTTGGGACTCAGCACTTTGATTAAGCTTCAGAACTTAAGTTGAATCTTCACTCATTTTCAGGTTTTCACAAAGTCCAGCTTCTGCCCCATCACAAACAACCAATGGAAAGGGGATCTCTACTGAGGTAGGGTAAGCTGTGTAATACACAGTAATTTGCTTCGATTTTTGTGAATCAAAAATTTGTCTGTATAGTTAATATCCATTTTGTGCACTGAATCTTTGTGTTGGTATATTCTAGGGGACAGTTGATGTGAAGGCCAGTAGAGGGACCTGAGCAACGGACATTAATTGCCTTCTCTTCTGGTAAGTTTGCTTTCTAGTGTAGTAGCATTTGTAGTAGCCATAGCTATTAGTGAGATTTCTTTGAGCCATGTTAAAGGTGGATTAACAAAATCAAACTCTCATTGGTGAACCATTTCGAGTGTTGTGGCTATTTTGATATTCTCCTATTGATTGTCTTCTTTTCTTGCTTCTTTTCAGTTTCATTATGATGAGATTGCTATCTAATTTTCTTTTTATAATTTCACTTTGGCAGAAAGAGGGATTAACATATTTCGCTTCTCGGCAGATGGAGGGTTGGAGCTCGTGTTAACAATTTTGCATTTCAACCCAAAAGGGAAGCTTGTACTTAAATGGATGTCTGGACAAATGGTCTCTGCCAACTACTGGTGAAATTGTAAAAGAAGTATGTTTTCTTTGTTTCCCTGACTGGTGTTTAAACCTGGTAGAAAAAGTAATGAATTATAGTTGAAGCTGTTTTTTCTAAGTATATTCTCAAGTCCCTCTGGATCTTCAGTTTATTCCTCAAGGTTATCTGTAGTTTATTCCTAGTAAAGGCATCTTAATTTTCAGCATTGCATTTTCAAAATCGGAATGTTGGCTGCTTGAATTTTCCAGCTCAACATTGTCATTCCTGGAGTAATTCAGTTTTGAACTTCTCTTACAATATCCTCCATCTGGTCGGCGGTCCATTTTGTACTGATGTTAAAGCTGCCTCATTTCTTAATCATAGCATGGGAGAGATTTTCTGATTGAAAAACGAATAGCCGGGCAAGAATTCTAACCTAAAGCCGGACTATCATATAGTGGCTCAAACTTTATACCACTTGAGTTATTTTAATGTCTATTTTGACCATTACAGGCAATAATTACTAACAACCAGAAGAAACGAAAACCAAGATAATCATCTTTGCAAGGCATATTTTCCACGAACAAATTCTACCATCTCTTTTTGGATTTTGGGAGTCCAGAAATATTTTCATTGGAAACCCCAGTATACTCTACTATTTCTTTTTGGATTCCAGAGTGCGGAAATATTTTTATGGGAAACCCCAGTATAAATCAGAAGATTTATTTATGTGACTCCCTTGATACAAGATGAAAATTTGAGGGGAGATGGGGAGATTGTATAGGACTCTTGTTGCACACTACTAGCATTTGAGATGTGTCTTTAGATGTGTAGGTCCACCGTCGCCTCTCATCGGGACCGTAGGTGTGTGAAATAACGTCTTACTGTGTTCTTACTACGACAGTAATATCACCGTTAATAATATTAGTGATTATTCATTGATTTAAGGGGAAAGGGATTTAACTAGAGATACCATAGTTATAGACGGTGAAATATTTCCTCATTATTATGAAGACGATGATGTTTATATGAACGAGTCTATTCCGAGATTAGTGTTTTAGAGTCCAATGATTCAGGAACAATAGTCTCAAACAAAGAGGATAAACTCGTAGAAATCTTAAATTTGAGTGAGACTGCACCACCTGATTATAACTTAGAAGAAGCAATTGACCATTTTCAGGAATCTAATGATCTAAAAATTAGGGAAATTGTGACTAGTCTATCTAGAGACACCCAAAATTCTAAGTTTGGCGGTGATTATCATTCTCCATGTGCTTTACCTTTAACTCTTTTAAAAGTCCCTCACTTGGGACTTGATGTTTGTGCCTCTACCATATTAAGAGACTATCTTCAAGAAGTGTTTCCCGAACCTAATCATGTCTAGAAAGAAGTTCAGTTGTTAGAAACCCATCCTCTGGTCAATGTGGTTTACCTAGGAAATAATACCAAGATTGACTTTGTTTTTTCACCAAAATATTTTCTTCCATATGTGAGAACGTTTGAATTTCAAATGTGTCAGTTATTAAGTTTTGAGACTAAGCCTAATTACTTTAGGAGATTCGAATCGACACATTTGTTTAAGAATGACCACTATTTTCATAGTAGTCAATTGTGTGGGTCAAATCTGATTGACTTTGAGGATCCACAATTATTCAGGTTATTATTGTGTGCCTTGAATTTATTAGTTGAGTTTTTCCAAACTCTACAAGCTGATCCTCTGGATCCTGCCTATGAGAAAATTCATCCTGAAGAGATTTATCTAGACCCTTTCACAGAGCCTGAACCTGAACCTCAACTAGATGTAGTTGTCTTAAACAAGACACTAGAGAGGGATAAGGCTGTACTCTGTTTGTTCACTTTCTGGGCCTGCTACAATTTCCTTCTATTTTGGATAGCATTATTTTATTCAGAAGACCCACAGTTGTTCCGACTATTGCTATATGATTTTATGGGGTGACTAATTGTTTCTTAGTCTGGATGAAGACTTTAAACTTAACACTTCTTGGGAGGTAACCCATGCTCATACGATGCGGTAATATCTTTCTTTAACTTATTTCCTTCGATTTGTAACAGTTTCTCCTTGTTCATGCTTTTACTAATTCATCTTTAGAACATTGAGGACAATGTTAGATTTAAGTTTGGGGGTAAGGGAGAAACTTTTAGTGAAATATGAAACTCCAAAGTCTAGAAACTTGTGAACAATTCAGGATGACACTAACCATTCTAGGTAGATGGAAACTTAGCTTTTTTTCTATAGGAATTGGTGTGCCCAGCTAAATGGTCTATTCTTAAAGGATGCCTAGATCAGGTGTTAGAAATAACATGATAGTTGTCACCATATCTCGGAGTCTACCTTAACCATATCACCTTCTGTTTTTATTTTTGTAATTTTTGTGTTTCTCTAAGTGATTTGGTGGGTCACCAGTATCAAATTGTTATCACCCCCAGGATGAAGTAGTGTGTTTGAGACCAATCCCCATTATTGTATTATTTAGACCATTTTTCTATAAAAAAATAAAAAATCGAGTTTTAACACTTTGATAGCAATATATGTGTGTTCTCCCTGTCTCCGTCACCTAAGAAAGCGTGGAACGCAGGATTCATGAGAGCTATCATGTGAGATGTTGATAAAGAGCATGCGCTTGGATTCATTTGATCCAATCATGTTGTCAGTACATTTAAAAATAATAAATAATTATTTTATATTTAATAAATCGAACGTTGGGACCCTTGTATATATCAGCTGAGTCGATATTAGTATAGGGATTAAGACCAGTGGGAGCGTATTTCAATCTATTAAGATTCATCCTGGCACTGACCTTTAGACAGATATGGAAAACATCGTTCATCTTAGTCAACACACGCAAACTTCATTTGTCTATATCCATCTTCTAAATATTTTCATGTGATTGTACTTTGATATATTCTGAGTATCGTGGTTGAACGACTATTTAAGTAAAGTTTTGAATTCTTGTATGAATTTTAGTATGATGAATGCAAACTCGTGTACAACAGTTGGACTCATATAGGATAATGATTCCCATAGCTGAAGAATTTAGTATGCCAACTAAATAGCTTTTTTAGTCTTGACCCTCAATCGTTCACAAGTAACTAAAGTTTGAAGTGAAGGTTTTGTGGGTATACCTCTTTGTAAACCCTCACGAGACAAAACTCGTCTGATAGGGACATCTATGGGTTTAAAGGCTTGTTGCACATACTAAGTGCAATCGCGATGCCTGCGAAAGTGAGTTAGGATTGTTATTTTATTTTTAGATTAGATTTGCTCGAGGACTAGCAAATAATAAGTTTGGGGGTATTTGTGAGACACATTTTTGTGTCTTATTTTTCCTATTTGTTATCACTTATTTTGTACTTATTATGGGATTTTATATCTTTGTATGTATTTTTAGGAAATAAGTATTTATGGAAAAATCGGCTCGAAAAGTGTTAAAGGAACCCACCTCAAGAATTTTTAAAGGCACCCATCGAGTGGATAAAGGCACCCACTTCTCTTCCATTTCAAAAGATTAAAAATTAACGGGAAAATCTAATATCTCTGATTTTTTAATATGTGAAGAGTAGAAACCAAATCTTTGGGAATTTGCAAAGTTAAGACACAAATATTTTCCTCCCCTATTTAAAAGGGATGAGTACACAATTTAAAAGCGTGAAAACAACAAACAAATTATGAAAATATTCTCGGTTATTAACGGATTAGCTTGATTTGATACACGTGAAGATTTTATAACATATTGATCTAGAATAAGGAAACACCATCTGATTCTCGAGATATAAGGAAACTACAACTCAAAATCATCGATTGCCAAGAAAGAATATGGGCGGGAGTATTTTATCATTAAAGTGAGAATATTTACGAAGATTTGGAGTGTTGGGTGTTGTATTATAAATAGGGACGAGAAGAACAACATGAGGGGGGGATGGCAGAGGCCAGAAGCGAAAGAAATCAAAATCCAGAAAAATGTTCGTGATGAAGAAGATGAAGAAATCGTGGCTAAAAGGTTGAAGCTTCCATGGAGAAAAGTTGAAGATTCTGTTGCTAAAGCTTTTAATTTTCACAAATTTATCTTCACTTTGCAACGTTTTATCTTTGGTGAAACACTTTTCCCTCTGTAACATTGAGTCTGTAACGTTTATAAACGTTGCAAACTCGTTGTTTTTATTATTTTCACTTTTTTCATCATTTGTAAACACTTTGAGCCATGAATCATTATTTTGAGCAAGTGATTAATATGAGGAGCCAAACCCCTTTGCGAGGCGACGGAGGAAGCCATTGTTCCAAGAAAACTGGTATATTTCTATTTTAATTTATTTTTGCAATTTCTTTTATGATTATTTGGTTTGATTAAAAATTGATTTAAGGATTTTTATTAAGCAGTTGTGATTTCTTTTGATAGAGCGTGCTTAGCCTTAGGTTTTTGATGTTCTATACTTTCGATTTACAATTGTTACTTTGAAAATCTACTTTTTACAACATATTAAAATCACTTTAAACGTAAAGAATTGCATGAATATTGATTAGATTGAATCACTTTAATTGGTTAATGGTGAAATCCATAACTTCAGTATTTGTGAATATTACTTCATCTTTTGTGTATATTTTCTAGTTAAAAATTAGTTTTTAAATCTAAAATCAATCTTCACAAGTCCGAGCTAACGATAACTTTCTTACCACCATCTACAGACAACATCAAGAATATACGATCGACTAAGATAAGAAGAATTTAGAATTCTCTAGACTCTGATCGACCTGGATATTTCTAGACTTATATTAGTCTAGAAGATTTCTATTTAACTTAATTATTAAGGTAAGTCTTGAGACTTCTCTTTATTGAACCGACAGACTTGTCTAGATTTTTCTAGATAACTAAATCACAAATTAACATATATCTTTAACACCCCCTCTTAATTTGTGGTGTTGAGTTTGTCTCTAAAATAGTTGAACTTGTCTACTGTGAAGGCTTTTGTAAAGATGTTCGTATTTTGTTCTTCAGTTGGACGAAATTGGAGCTTAATTTCCTTGTGTTCCACCAGTTCTCTTATAAAGTGGTGTCATACCTCTATATGCTTCGTTCGTCCATGGAAGACTGGATTTTTTGTCATTTCTATTGTAGACATATTGTCACAGTAAATCGTTGTCGGTTGCTCTTGCGTTTTTTGTAGATCGGTCATTATTTTTCTCAACCATACAGCTTCACATGATGCACTTGTTGCTGCTAGGTATTCTGCTTCGGCCGATGATAATGCCACCGTATTTTGTTTTTTAGAACTCCATGATATAACTTTTGTTCCCATACAAAAAAACATAGCCTGATGTGCTCTTTCGGTCTTCTATGGAACCTGCCCAATCGCTATTTGTGAAGCCAATTAAATTATTATCTTCTTCTCTTGTATACTTGCTTGGCTCGCTCATAAACCGAGAAACAATGCTGACTGCATTAACAATATATTGCCTTGTATTTGTTAAGTAAATCAGTGAGCCGACTATACTTCTGAATAAGGTTGGGTCAACTTTAGTAGCTCCATCATGTTTTACTAATTTTACAGTAGTACCCGTTGGAGTTGCAATTGGCTTGCAATCCATCATGTTAAACCTTTTCAGTAAGTCTTCTGCGCATTTTTCTTGGGAAATAAATATTTCTTCGGGAGATTGTTTAACTTGAATCCCAAGAAAGTATCGCATGAGTCTAAGTCTGTCATCTCATATTCTTTCATCATTTCTTTCTTAAAATTTTCTACCATTTCTTGTTTTGTACTGGCATAAATTAAATCATCAACATAGAGACGAGCGATTAGGAAGTCCATACCTTATTTTGTGATATAAAGTGATGGCTTACTTGGACTCTTTTTAAATCCATTATCTCGGAAATATTTATCGATTTTGTTGTTGCATGCACGCAGTGCTTGCTTCAGTGCATATAGAGCTTTGCAGAGACGATAAACCATTTTTTTCTTTTCCTTTTTGGACATATCCTTGAGGTTGTTCAACGTACATCTCTTCTTCAAGCTCTCCGTTTAGGAATGCCGATTTCATGTCTAATTGGTAGACCTTCATTTTTAGTTGAGCGGCCAAAGCTAACACCATAAGGATTGTTTCCATGCGAGCGACTGGAGCGAATGTATCATTATGACTGGTTGCTGCGAATATCCTTTTGCAACTAACCTTGCCTTGTTCTTTTTAATAGAACCATCTTCATTATACTTTGTCTTATAGACCCATTTCAGACCAATTATTTCTTTGTGAATTGGCAAAATAACAAGATCCCTTGTTTTATTTTTCTCGATTACTCGCATTTCTTCATCCATGGCATGTCTCCATTTTTCTTATTTTTCCGCTTCATCATAATTTTGTGGATCTAATGCTATAAATTCAACATTAGATATATCGTAAATATCTCTCAGGGAATGCACCTTTTTAGGTCGGGCACTTAATTCAGATAAACTTGGACTTTGTTGTGTTGGACTAGGATATTTCGGGCTTGTTGGTGGAGTATTTTCTTCATGACATGGCTGATCTGGCTCGTCTTCAAAGAGTATTTGCAGGTCGTGGTTGCTTGCTTCATCATTCCAATCCCATGCTTTGAATTCATCGAAGACAACATCTCTTGAAATTACAAGTTGTTTGTTTCTGTATTTAGGAGTCTATAGGCTTTAGATTCTTCGTTGTATCCGATGAATATAAGCTTTTCTCCCTTTTCATCGAACTTTTCTCTTTGATGAGATGGAATATATGAATATGCGATGCAACCAAAAATTCTAAAATAAGTTACCTCAGGCTTTTTGTTATGCCATGCTTCACAAGAAGTTTTGTTAAGAACTGCTTTTGTTTGTGAGAAATTAAGGATGTAAAACGCTGTATTGACTGCTTCTGCCCAGAAGGAGTTGGGTAGATTCCTTTCTTTTAACATACTGCGAGCTATTTCCACGATCGTACGAATTTTTCTTTCCGCTACGTCGTTTTTTTGTGGAGTGTATCTGACGGTAAGCTCATTTTTTATTCCATTTTATTTGCATTAGTTGATAAATTCGTTAGAAGTAAATTCTCCACCACGGTCTGTACGAAAAACTTTAAATTGATGACCACTTTTTCTTTCTGCCATCGCCTTGAATTCTAGGAATTTAGTGAATTCCTCGGACTTTTGCTCGAAAATATACACCCACATTATCATGGTATAATCATAAACGAATAAGAGAAAATACCTTCTATTATGTAGTGGAGTTGTTCTTGTCTGACCGCAGATATCAGCGTGCACCAATTCGAAGGGCCTTCTTGCTCTCTACGATGTCTTGGTAAATGGAAATTTGTGAAACTTCCCAAGAATACAACCTTCACATATTTTATCTCCATTGGTGATATTAGGAAGACCAATCACCATGCTTTTTGATTTCAGAAGCTTTAAAGCTCTGTAATTGAGATGCCCGTATCTCAAATTCCATAGTTTGCATTCATCTATATGATTGATGCTCATTGCACAATTTTCAATTGATGGCATAAATAGAGGAAAGATAAATTTTCTGATATTTTTACTTTTTCCACCAATTGCTTATTAATTTTTTCATAAATTGTGCATTCATTATCTTGAAAATGTAATGAGTACCCTTTTCTTATGAGTTGTCCAACACTTAATAAATTTTGAGCTAAGACAGGAACATAAAGAACATCAGGAATGTATCTCGTTTTACCTGACTTTGTTTGTACGGAAATCTTTTTTCCTTCAACATTTTGGAACTTTCCATCTCCAATCTTGACTGTCAGAATGTCTTATTGTAGATGGTGAGTTTTTGACAAGGGTCAGAATTATAAAATCACTCTTTTGCCTAGTTGCAGGAATACAGAAGTATCTTCACATACTTATGCGCTACTTATGACTTCATATTAAGAAACAAAATATTGTATTCCTCATTAAATTTCGTAGGTGAATTGAGGATACAGTCTCTACAAAAGGGTACATGTATTTTATACTGATCATGTAGTCTATAATCTCTACATAATAAGTTGCAATCTCCTAGATGGGTTTCCCACTAGCATTGAGCAACTTGAGTCTTCTCTAAACAACTACAAACATTCTAAACTTGCCTCGCGGCCTCCTCAATACTCACAACATTTATACCATATCGAACTAGTCCCAAGTCGCATAAAATTCTACAGCTGAATTCCTTGAACCGACCTCAAGTGCATATCGATGTTCTGGTAATATCTATCGAATTCGGGAATAACTAATGCTTAAATCCCAAAATATACTCTAGCTTAACGCTGCATTCGCAACGAACTCTGCTCAAATTACTTATCTGAGCTCAAATACGCTACTTTAGCATTTTGCTTAAAAATAAGTCACAAATTATGCGCCACTCCCCTTGGACGCGCCACAAACAAGAAGCAATGCCCCAAAAGAGGCATTGAACCTCTGAGCTAGGCTAACCCTAGCCTTTCTCTTATCAGCACCAAGTTAGCACCAACTATTTGGCTTAGCATCATATTGGCACTAAGTTAGCCACCTTAGCGCTGAATTCCATAGCACTAAACCCCAGCGCTTGAGAAACGCCAACTAGTCTAACAAGGCATTAGCTAGCACGCCACTTACGTAATACGCCCCATGTCTGGTGCGTCCTTAACCCAGCGCGTCTTTCTTAGCTGGCAGGTCCCATAGAACTAGCTCTCCCGGCCTGATGCGTCCCATGAACCTAGCGCTCCCAGCTTGATGCGTCCCATAGGACTAGCGTTCCCGGCCTGATACGTCCCATGAGCCTAGCGCCCCCGGTTGATGTGTCTCATAGGCCTAGCGCTCCCGACCCGATGCGTCGCATAGGCCTAGTGCTCCTGGCCCAATGTGCCCCTTGGCTCTCCAGCACGCCCCTTGGCTCTCAAGAGTGTCTTGGTTCTCCAACACGTCCCAAGCCAAGCCTAGCGTATTCCTCTAAAGACGATGCGTTCCTGCCATTCCTAACAAGTCCGTAATTCTTAGTGCATCCCTGGCATCCTCCATGACTTAGCGCCCTAGACAATAAGTCTCTAGTTCTATCACGTCTCTTGGCCTAACGTATCCATACTTAGAGACTTAGCTACAAATGCATTTGTGCTAACACCTTTAGTGCTAATTATACTATCTAATTGAATTACTAACTTCAAAACTCTTTCACATTAGCTTCCTAGCCCTAGTACAATTAACATTTGCTAAAATCCATGCATATTGGTCTTACTCCTGGGACGTTAGCACATTAGCCTTTTATACTGAAAGAGCTAGCAGATTACTATTTTTTCTAGCTATTTCCCTCAGAAATACGCCTTTCTTCTCAATATTGGTCTAATATCAAATCTTATATGGATTCTAGTAGGTCTCCTTGCTTAAGAAGTCCTCTACAACATTTATCCTCAAAAGACTCTCAGATCAAACTAAATCACTTCTGAGCTAATACTTAGCCATTAAATGTGCCATGTTACTCCTAAGCAAGTACAGGACCACTGAACTTTCCAGACCCAACAATAATCAGTCTGACCATCAATCCAGTGAATCGTGCAACTTGCCTCACTGACTTAGCAAGTCATTTGAGTTAACTTGACTTAAAACTAAACATACAAAATTAGCGATTCCTCTCAGAGAATCTTTTCTTCTTCACACTACTTATCACACTAATATTTCTCAACCTTCTTTGTTTCCCTCCCCTATGACCTACCCAATCTTCTCCACCTTTGTTTTTGAAGCAGAACGTGAACGGCCGTTTCTTCGTTTAGGATCGTTCTGTTCGATTTAATCTCTCAAACCTACTTGAAAGCACGATTTTACGTATATTTGTTTTCACCCTAAGACACTTACTTGTTCTTATAATTTAACAAAATATTATTTGTTTCATGTCATATGGATGCTGCATCCGCTATCAACGTACCATACACCTTGTTATCTTGTTACGAGGTTAGACAGGAATAGAATACTTGATTCTGAGATTCATTTTTCTCAGAGTAGTTGACTCAATTATTTTAAAAACAACAATCTTTTCCCATGTGATTTAATTTATCATACTTGGTGCATTTATACTTGTAATTTTCACTTGCATGGCCAAACTTTTTGCAAACATCACAACGGAGATTCGAGGAGTAATTTCTTTCATACCTTCGGTTGTAGTTTCGATAACCTCAGTTTCCTCTTCCACGTCCACCATAGAAATTTCCGGCCCTTGATTTGATGTCGACCCTCTCTCGTAGTGTAATCTTGATGACGATCCCCATCTGGAGCTTTCTTTCCCGGCTTCCGTATTTTTATTTTCACCGAAATTTATTTTTTATTGAAATGCATGCTCCAGCGGTTGTTTCGTGAACCTATTTATTCTTTTTTTCATGTGCTTCGAGTGAACCCATTAATTCATGTACCAAGAGAGTTGATAAATTTTTTGACTCTTCGATGGCAGCGATAATATGATCGAATTTTAATGGTAAGCTTCTTAAAATATTTTCTACAACTCTTTTGTTTTCAATGGTAACTCCATAACTACTGATTTGATTTATTATACCAGAAACTCTTGAAAAGAAACTCTGGATAGTTTCATTTCTTTCATAAGTAAATTGTCAAAATTTCGTCATAGATTTTGTAGTTTAATGAAGATTACCTTTTCTTATCCTTGGAATGCTACTTTGAGAATATTCCAGGTTTCCTTCGAAATTTTCCCACTGAAATCCAGGAAAAATTGCTTTGCTTACCCCTTGTTGTAGAAAAAGTAATGCTTTAGCATCTTTCTTCTTATTTTCCTTGTACTCCTTCTTCTTTGCATCGGACCAAGACGATAAAATTGATGCAGTTTCGGGTGCCTCGAAACCTTCTTCTGCAAGATCCCATATGTCTTGTGAAATGAACAACGTCTTCATTTGTAAACTGTAATAATCATAACTCTCACCATCGAATATAAAAATTAAACTTTGGGTATAAATGAAACCTTGAATGTTTGGGTTAATTACCACGGGTAAAGTTTTAGGATTATTGGATTAAGTTTTTACTTTGATACTAAATTTGTTGACGCTAATGCGAAAACATGACAGGTTTATTGACTTAGTTTAAGGAAAGAGGTTGGTTTAATTGAAAAGAGGAGGCTTTGATTAATATATGAAAAGGATATAAGAGAATTTTGGTGGATAGCACTTAGGCTTATACCACTAACACTCACTCTTAACTTCTTACTCACTTTAATTTTTCTGATTCTCAGATGGTTACAAATGAAACTGGACTTGCCTATTTATAGGATACACAACTGACTAGCTAAGAAAATCTAGATGCTTCCTACTTGACCGAATAATAAAGAAAAATCTAGAGATAAAATTCTCTAGAGAATATACAGTCGACTAAGCTAAGAAGAGTTTTGAATTCTCTAGACTCTGATCAACCTGGATATTTCTAGACTTATCTTAGTCTAGAAGATTTCTAGTTAACTTAATTATTAAGGTAAGTCTTAAGACTTTTCCTTATTGAACCGGCAGACCTATCTAGAATTTTCTAGACAACTAAATCACAAAATTATTGTATATCTTTAACTGTAAAAGGTTATCAGAATCATGGGAGACAGAGAAACTGATCAGTATAGAAGACGAAACAGTAAAAGAGAAAAATAAAATAAAAAATATTCTCGAAAGTTACATATTTATTTAGTTTTTTAAAAAATTATGAATTAAAATACAATTATTAAACGGCAGATGTACCATTAAATACAGCTAATTAGGAGGGGAGCAATATGCACCCACAGGTGCACAAAGTTGCACTCGGAGTTGATGGAAAATTATTTAAAGGACAAATACCTTGTGGTAGGGAGGATTTCTATCTATCTATCAAACAAACGACATACAAAATAAAGCAAATGTAGAAGATCCTTGGAAATGTACTATATGGATCTTGTTTAGATCATGTGGAATTTAATTTAATAATATCAACATTCTATTTAATTACTCCTTATTTTTATTTTATGGATTAGAGCATCTACAGTTATGCGACCAATCCCAAAGAGTAAAAATAAAAAAAAAATTGAATTTATTCCTCCTGAAACGCAACGGGCAGTGAATAAAATTTGATCGGGCGTAAGAGTAACCTAACACCTGTCGTTGGGCGCATACACAAGTATCCGTCTTTTACAATTATGTTATACGGGCGTATGCAAGTGAAAACGCTTGGTTGGGGCGGAATCAGGATGAACGCTCGGCGGAAGACGTTACCCCAGAAGAACGTATGATAATAGACGTACGCTTAGCATCACGCCCCATTTAAAGGCGTGTATGTAGACGAACGCCTGATGGGGCGTGAAACTAGTCATACGCCCGTTAACCTTCTACACGTGCAGGTGGTTCGTGTGGATAATGAAGACGGGTGTTCGCTTAGAGTAACGCCTGCTCCATCAGGCGGTGTGATAGACGAACGCATGTCCCCATCAGGAATTATTATAACACTACGCCCGTCCTCATCCTTTTAGTGACATTTTATCGAACAATCTATGAACGAGCTTCCTGAATAGGGAATTCATATTAGTTAAAGCCTTATTGAAACAAATAACACCATCTTCATCTAGTTTTCTAACCCCTCATAAGTATCTATTAACTACCACCAATTTCCCTCCATTAGCCATAAATGAAATCCCCAACCCCAAATTTATCAAGGTTAATCAAGGTTATTAAGCTCTACATCAGCTAATCAGCAAGTCTAAATAACATTTTTTCCAATATTATTGTTGGCGATTATGAATTAAGATATTATAATTGTGTTAAATTTTTTATTTTTCATCGTTGTTGTTCTCGATTATAACTTGATCATGAGATCATAAAGTTGAATATTTTTCACTAATGGAATCTTTAAAAAAAAAATTGATCCGTGTAATGGTTTTTTTTTATAATGTTCAAAAACTGACTCTTTTGTTAGTTTGGTATTCCTTTAAAGAACGTTGAATCCATTTTCTTAGACACAGGCGTTAGTTTAGAATCACGCCCCACACACAGGCGTTACCTTAGACACTTGCCTACAATAAGCGTTGTCTTAACCATACGCCCAACACGAGCGTTACTCTAAGTGAACGCCTGAATACCAAGCGTGTTTCTGGCCTTATGCCCCGCTGGACGTGCTCTTGGGTGAACGCTTCATCAAGAAGCATTCTGGTACACGCATGGATCAATCAAACAGATGTCTAGCATTACGTCTCGCACGAGACGGAGAGCCAACGTCACGCCTGACATGAGCCGCACGGTTAGCTGAACGCTCCATCATATTCTACTTTGGTCTAGTTCTGGGATCATAAATGATCCGAAACAAAAGTGGACCAAAATCCAAATTTGATTGTACCGATGTGATCTATTTTGGGCGGACCAAAAATCAAATTTGGATTTGATCAATTGTTTGATCGTCCCACTGTGGATGATGCTCTTAGCTTGTAACAAGTCACTGTTGTTGGACCAAATCATTTATTAATTTACAAGTGTATGTGTTACGCTATCTTTATAAGTCTTACTTCACATAAAATCTCGTCCCTACTCACTATATCCGTATAGATTGCAGAAAGAGAAATGGTCTACATCCTTTTATCAAATCTGAACTTTTCAATTAGTTGGACCCTCCCAGCGATCTCAAGTAAGTAGAAGGGGCTATTCGAACCTCCATTTGATATAGAGAGCTTCGTATGTCACAATTATTATTGTTTGTATTTGTACCAACCATTGTTGTTTAGTTGAGAGAACTCGAAGCTTAGTCTTTTTTAGTACAATAAATTCTATTAATTTCTGTGGTCTCACGTTTTTGGATGTATAAGATTGATAAGAGTGTTGAACCGTTGATAGAGGATGAAAAGAACTATGTCACTTGATTAGAATTTGGAATTCTTCATGTGCTAATTATTTTATAATCATGAGATTGTAATTTGTTAGCAAAAAATATTTTTCGGAAAAATTACTAAAGCTATTCTTGACAATGTTACTCAAGATATGACAAAAAGTTTTCGCACATGCCTTAAAAATATTGCAATGATTTGGCATTGATGTGAAATTAGACATTTTTCTAATTCTAAATTCTTTTGCCACACTATCACCAATTAGACCTACTAAGAAAAATACATGTGATATAGGAAAGACATCCAAAAGCGATCTCCATTCCTCAGCAATGGAAAGAGCTTTTTTACTCTCTACTTTGTTCTTGTAATGACCATATGGGTAAGGTCAACAAATGTTAGTCTTGTTATTCGGACATTATCGTCATTACTTACAGGAAAAGAGTTGATAGCCGAGGCTGCCATGTTGGCGTGCTCAATAGCTAGCTCTTTGAATTCCACGACTCTTCCCAAGGTATTGAAGGGCAAGATCAACATCTGCAGGGTCGTCGAGGCCCCCACTGATAACTGCTTGTAATTGTGGGAATTCTTCAATAGCATACAACACTGGAGCCGTTATAATCCCATGGCGGATGTCAGATAGGGAGCCCTTTCCGAGGGAAGCTGATGTCCCGGTGAAATCAAGAAAATCATCAATTAACTGGTATGCCAACCCCAGATTTCGTCCATAATTATCGTGGCGTTTTTGAGGGCGACCAAAAACCATTATAAAGCGACTAATAAAATAAAATAAGACCATTTTAAAGTAATCTCAATACATCCCTTATCCATATATTTTCTATAATGGCTAATCTATCCTTGCTTAATTAGTGTTAATTTTGATTAATTATTTAATTAATTTGGTTATAGTTAGTGTTAGAAAATTATTTGAGTTAGTTTTTGGAATAGAAATCGAGAGTGTTTTAGATTGATTTTTCGAGTTATAGTTTTTGTACAATCGGTAGGCTCGTGATTTTTATTCCTACCGATTATACAATCAGTAGTTTAATGTAGTACTTAAACTACCGATTGTAGGTGTCGCCCCAAATTGAATTTCTCAAAACCTTCGAAAATTTTGAACTCTTCATCTTTCATAATCGGTAGGAATTGAAAATTTATATCTAGCGATTGTAGCCTGAATTGAATTAAACTTTAGAATTTTTAACTTTGTAATCGGTAGTTTAAAGATCAATTTTATCTACCGATTATAATGGTTTTCTTGTCCAGGACTTTTCTTGCCATAATCGGTAGTTACTGAACATAAATAACTACGATTGTGGAGTAGCCCCAAATTGGAAATCGAAAAAATTATGAAAATTTCAACAATTTGAACACGCATAATCGGTAGGTTAAAAAAAATTTAACCTACCGATTATAATTAGTAGCCCCAAATTGGAAATCGATTTTTTTTTTCAAAATTTCAAAATTTTGTACAAGCATAATCGGTATTTTAAGAAATTCTTAAACTACCGATTCTAATAAGTAGCCCCAAATTGAAAATCGGATTTTTTTTGAAAAATTTTAACATTTTGTACAAGCATAATCGGTAGTTTAAGAAATTCTTAAACTACCGATTCTAATACGTAGCCCCAAATTGGAAATCGATTTTTTTAAAAAAAATTCAACATTTTGTACAAGCACAATCAATAGTTTAAGAAATTCTTAAACTACCGATTATAATGAGTAGCCCCAAATTGGAAATTGATTTTTTTTTTCAAAATTTCAACATTTTGTAGAAGCATAATCAGTAGTTTAAGAAATTCTTAAACTACCGATTATAATAAGTAGCCCCAAATTGGAAATCGATTTTTTTTTTCAAAATTTCAACATTTTGTACAAGCATAATCGGTAGTTTAAGAAATTCTTAAACTACCGATTATAATAAGTAGCCCCAAATTGGAAATCGATTTTTTTTTTCAAAATTTCAACATTTAGTACAAGCATAATCGGTAGTTTAAGAAATTCTTAAACTACCGATTATAATAAGTAGTCCCAAATCGGAAATCAAATTTTTTTAAAAAATTTCATCATTGTGTACAAGCACAATCGGTAGTTTAAGAAATTCTTAAACTACCGATTATCATACAAAAAGTGTCCAGGAATAGGCAGTTCCTGGGGTAAATGCAATCGGTAGATATTTATCTAACGATTGTATTACGCTAACACAATTAGTAGTTTGTTATCTACCGATTGTTGATGAATATATACAATCGGTATTTTTTTCAAACCATTTAACTACCAATTATAATGTAAAATTTGAAGAAAATAACTTGTTAAGAATAAACCGATTGCAAATCAATTGATAACTCAAAAAAAGAACATAAAATCCTTTCAAATGTTAGACATTTAAAACCAGTAATGTTAAACACTAGAGACATATCCATAAAGTTAACAACCACAATCTAATTTCTAACTCTTTTGGTTTTGGTACGAGGAGCACGAGTACCAGGGGCTAACAATCTTTCAGCATCAGCGACATTGGATTCACCCTCAGGGACATTTGTTTCAGCAGCAACACTCGTTGAACCGCGAGATCTTTTATTGTGCTTTGATGTTACCCTCTTCGGCTTATTCGCAGATTTCTCTCCAAACTTGCTAGCACAGGCTTCATTATCGATGTTGTCAATGAGGTCTTTATGCTCTCTCATCGTCTCAACTGATGGAGGCACTCCCGCATTTATGCACCCAGCTATCTTCTTTGAGAAAAATACAAACTTTTTTTTTCTGTTCTTAGGAATAACAATCAAACGATTAATATCTAAAATATTAAGCTGTAATACTAAAATCAAAAGGAAATAGTAGAACGACAACTGGACCTTCGCGCTATACTAAATCAAAAGGAAATAACATTACGTACCAGTCTTTCATAGCCCGAGGGTTTTTCTTTGATGATGCAGCTATATTCGGGCACCCTGGTGCTCTTTCCTTTATCTTCACGGATCACGTGAAGATGAGAATGATTCTGGTACCGTACCAGAGGATATGCTTCATCAGCTCGGGTGATATGTCTCCCCTCGTTGATTATAGATTGCATCTTGTTGTCCCAATGTTCAACCGATGGGTTACCATAGTAAACTACTGTGATAGAATCCTTACCACAAGTAGAGTTCTCGACGTCCAACTCGAACCTTCCCCTGAAACGACTCTAAGATTCTTCTTGGACATAACCGAGTTGACGCATCACCCTTGTGGCATTGTACATGACATATCCAGTTGGATGCCACAAGGGTCAATAGTAGAACGACAACTCAGACCTTCGCGTTATATGACCACTAACTCGGTCTTCCCTGTATGGATCAAAACAAACATCTTTGGACGCCATCAAGTCTAATTTCCTCCTCAAAGAAATCAACTCCTGCTCCTTGGTCCTTGAATGGTTGCCCTCAAAGATGTATTTTGTGCCTCGGGGTGTGCCTTTCTCCCATGCTGGATTCTCTCTGGCCAACTCGAGGGACGGGAAGTGATCATAGATCCATGTCTAGTGTACATATCAAACCAAGTATGAGAAAATTGATTCTTTAAAAGGGAAAAAATAAATAACAATCAAACCATCAATAGAGTTACCGAAATACCTGTAGTAGGCTCACGTTCCCGGCAATTTGGCTAGTCTGTTCCATGGATTCCTTTATCATCTCTTCCATCAAGAATGCATGACATGCGGTGCCCCACAAATAGTCGCGAACTTTGTGGAGGAGATGCAAAAGTTGTAGGAGGTTGGCGTCGACCCGGTTACCACTAGCATTGGGGAAAATTACACATCCCAAAACACATAGAAGATATGCAGTGGCTGCAGCTTTGACCTGGTCATCGCTAAACTCTGGGTTCATCTTTTCTTTATCCAAGGTGCCTCTGAACATTTTCATCAGTTGAACCATGTTGAATTGCCTTGTTTTGTAAGGAGCGCACCGTTGAACTCTTCATCGGATGTCGCTCGATCCCAACCAAGGAACCTCTCGGTGTAAACATAAAGCTGGCCCCAGCTTAACTGCTTCACTAATCAAACTTCACCTCCGTACCATGGTCAGTGAGATCTAGAATATGCACCACATCATCGGGGGTGATCGTCATCTCTCCCCATGACATATGAAAGGTATCGGTCTCAGGATACATCCTCTCCATGAAGGCCGATATCGACACCCGGTCGTGAGGTAAATTGAATTCTCGACAGCCGTAGATAACCATGACTGCAGTATAATTTGCTGGAACCGTTGACACTCACCTTCTAACGGTCAATCGTTCATCTTTGTTGGTGCAGTCGTAGGTTTGAGTAGACGGACC
Source organism: Papaver californicum (assembly GCA_023531435.1). Lineage (NCBI taxonomy): Eukaryota > Viridiplantae > Streptophyta > Magnoliopsida > Ranunculales > Papaveraceae > Papaver > Papaver californicum. The sequence continues at coordinate 9,687,069 of JAJJMC010027464.1, read as the reverse complement.
GCATTAGAATGGTCCTAATATACACGACGAATTAACTTTCACAATTAGAATAATAGTTAACACTTCTACGAATAAAAAGACAATATGTTATGAATGGTGTTTTATAATTATTACCTCAGTAGAGTAGATTTCTTTGGCCCAAGAATCCTTGTACCCAAATAATAGATCTCCTCCATCTCTTGGGAGGCCAGGGATTTGGCCTTCTTGAAGACCCTTCATCTTCAAAGAGTCGGGGACCTTGTGTCCTCCTTTCTTCTTAGATGGCTTCTTTGTACCACTTCCTTCTTCTTGTCTACCACTTGGTCCTCCTTCATCAAAGTATCTATCCTGTGGAGCACTTGGTTCTCCTTCGTCTTCGTTTCTACTTCTTGGAATACTTAGTAGAGTTCCTTCAGTGATAACAATTCCGCTAGCGCTCTTTTATCTTCTTGCACTAGCAGTAACCTTCTTACCTCCTTCACGACGAGGCCCCGAAACAATTGTATCGTGGGAATCCTTAGATTGCCTTTCCCTTCTATGATACAAAATAAAGAACAATTATTTCCAACAAGACACTGTTTAATCAGTACATAATCGTAAACAAAGTACATTAAACTCACACAATTGTTCATAATCGGTAGTTAAAAAAGCAACGTAACTACCAATTGTGCATAATCGGTAGTTTAAAAAACAACTTAACTACTGATTGTGCATAATCGGTAGCTCGGGCTCTACATTATCTACCGATTGTGCATAAAAATAGAACATAAAAGTCTATGGACACACATACAATCGGTAGTTACTTAAAAAATTTAACTACCGATTATGTGTAAATTTGGAGACAGGAATATAATCGGTAGTTTAGGTGTAAAAATAACTACCGATTGTGATCGATGTTTTTGAGGATCACTAACTTGCATAATCGGAAGTTTAACCCTATACGAATCTACCGATTATCACTAAATTTTTGTCCAGGAATATAATCGGTAGTTTATGATAAACATAACTACCAATTGTGCATGATGTTCATGAGCAATGAAGAACACTAACATAATCGGTAGTTTAATATAACCACGAAACTACCGATTATGAAATCTAACCTAAAACCCTTGATATTCTAGTGACGAATTCATTCGATTGAATCAAAATAAACACAAATAATGGTAAACTCTTACCTTATTGGAGCCATTACAAAGTTTTGGAGAGTCTGATTGTCGGAATCGGTCTCCATTTCTAGGTCATCATCTTCGCGTTCTTCGTGTTCTTCGTTATGTTCTTCAACAATCTCTCAATTTCTTACTCTTTAGGCAAAATCCGGCCACTTTGTATTAGGAGGTTGACGATTTGTTTGCTTCTTTCTTGCCATTTTTAGATTGTAATTACGACGATGATTTGGATTACGGTTACACGATGAACTGATTTACGATTAATCGGTTTACGATGAATTTGAAATGCCACAATCGGTAGTTTGAATTGGAGAGAAGAAGAAGAGAAATCAGAAATTGATAATCGGTAGGTAGAGAAGAAGTGTGAAATAGGTTTAGGTTTTATTAGTGAAAGGTTTTGTGGTAATTGTTTGATTAGTGAAAGGGTATTTTAGTATTTTTACATACCCCTAGGTTATCCCTTAGCAACATCCATGGGATTGGGTTAAAAAAATCGCCCCAAATTAGTTTTTGGTCGCCCTCAAAAACGCCAGGATAATTATAAGCCAATATTACTACTTCAGTTTCAGGGTCTGCAAGAAGAGACACTGCTTTGCAGCTATTGGCAATCAATGATGCTGTCTTGTAGTATGCCTTTTGAATGTATTTCTTCATGCTACAGTGTTTTTCTGACATACTGGCCATTTGCATCATTTCACCTGCAATTAGGTTTTCTACAGCCGTTCCAAGTAAGGTATCAACCTCAGTATTTTTTAGAGAGGCAAGTGTCACACAAGCTCGACAAAGAAGAAAATCTCCTTCTAGCACAGACGACTTATTCCCCATCAAAAATTTCAAGGAATGAACACCACGTCTTGTATCTGCATCATCTAACACATCATCATGAAGAAGACTTGCCACATGGATCATCTCAGTGATTTCGGCAACACACTGCTAGCTTGCACGGAGTTGGTCGATCTCATTAGTATCTGGAGCGAACCCTGGTAGGGACACATTTAATGCTGACGCCATCAACAACAGTACCATGGGACGAAACCTATTTCCCTCTACCCCCATCTCAAAGAAGTATCCTGAGGAAAGCTTAGGGACCCCATTAAACTGCACGGTCTCCCGTAACCAGTTACCAATAAGAGAGAGTTCATCGGCAACAAGAGAAAATGGATCAACTTGCTCCTTAAGCAAAGAACTACCACCTTGATGAACTTGATAGCTCTTTCCATTTACCCCCATCTCTAAGTATGAACTCCTAGTAGCGTGATAGGTGCATTATTTGCACTATTTGGATACTCTAATTCATTGATTTCTTGTTAGTTTTCATATCATTATGCTATGGTTTTATTTGCTTATGAGTTTCTTAGGGGACTTGAAGTGTATTCAACCAAAGAAGAGGTTAAAGAATGGAAACACAACTTTTAAACAAGAGTTCCAGGAAGATTTACGTATGGGAAAGTACCTCAAAACCCAACCGTAAAAGAAGTTGGTTTTGAAGGCAAATTCCAGGAAGATTTACAGTTGGGTCTAGACTCTCAAACCCAACCGTAAAATTAGTTCAATATATATGAAGATTTTGTCATTGTCATCTTATAGATAATTGAAATACGAAGTCAACCCAAAAAAAATGAGGTCAATCAGACATCGGATGAGGGAGTAATGATCAAAACAGTGAAATACAAAAAAGTGCCCAGGAAAAATTACGGTTGGGTTTATTGGCTCAGACCCAACCGTAAATATGGGGATTTTGGGTGAGATTTTTGTGTCAGAAAATCGGTTGGGTTTATTTACTCGGACCCAACCGTAAATCTGGGGATTTTGGCTGAGAATTTTGTGTCAGAAAATCGGTGGGTTTATTGGCTCGAACCCAACCGTAACTGGGGAGTTTGGCACGTGTGTGGGCTTTTAAAACATGGAAAACATGATCCCGGAAGGATTCAAAACCGATATTTCGTGGATACTATATAAGGAGACATCCAAGACATTAAGAAACAACCTTTTACACTTGAAAACACAAGAAGAACAAGCATCTAGGGTTGGGAGTTGCAATTGATCATCACGACAACTAGGGTTTGCTTTACTTGTTTTCTTGATTATTTTCCATGGATTTTGAGAAATCCATGATGAACTAAAATGTTCTTATTGGTTAGAGATGTAGTCTTAAGTTGGGAAACATGTTTATTAATTGAAGTATTCATTCTCATATGTTCATAATCTCTTCAATATCGCTTATGTTCTACCGTTTATAACGTTTTGTATGATGGATTGCTTGTTTGTTTAAGTTGCAAACTAGATGAGCATGCATTGACATCTATAGATAAACTAGGGTTTGAGATCCGGAATTGTCGAAAGACCCTTGTTACAAGTAGTATAACATAGTTGTTAACGACGGGATGTTGCCATGCAATTATGTGTAGAAGCGTGACCTAGGTTAAATCCGAGTGGCGCTTGCGCCGGATTGCTTAGAATAACCTCAACTCACAAATACCATTGCTTTCATTGGGTTAAACTTGAGTGGCTCTTGCGCCAAGTTATTCGATGAAAAGGATTCAAAGAGGGCTCTTGCGCCTTTGATGATAATATGAGTTTTGCCGAAGTAAGCCTGCGATTGGATGCTTTAGGGTTATTGATATTGAGAGTGCATGAATGTTGAGTATGATTTGGTTGATAACATGTTGGAAGATGGAAGATGAACTCTCTAACCAATTTTCTTTATCTCTGATATTCGTTTTAATCTTTTTGCTTTAGTATAATTTAGTTATAATCACAACCAAAACCCCCCCTATTTACATAAGTAATCGAAAGTAATTAACAATCACCTTCCTCTCTGTGGGAACGAACTTGTTCTTATTACTATACTCTAATCTATATTAGTGAATTAAGAACTTGAATTGATTTTTCTTGGATGACAACCGACCATAGCGGAAAGACAAACACGGCATTGATTGGTAACATAGATGTGAGGGAATAAAATCCAAGATACGCGCATCCAAAAACTATTGGAGGAGGAGCGATTTACGATGGGACGAGAAACACTGAAACAAAGCCTTTTAAAGCATTGAACTGACAGCTACAAAGTTTATAAGATTTGAACCTAACAGCGTTAATGCATGATCGACACATAGGTTGCGGGAAAGTAAGGAACACTGCTCAAAACAGATAGCCTTGCTGCCTGACTGACACCAGGTTGCGGGAAAGTCTGACATAATAAAGAAGTAATGATGAGCGTTGATGCATGAGGCACACGTATCAACTTTACAAGCTGCGGAACAAAAAGAACTAAAGCATGACGATTCACTTTTAAGATCTACGTGTCAGACATGCTATGATTCAAATAAGACCGCAACCTTCATCCCAATCCAAAAACAATAACTTAAATACAAGACCGCAGAAGAGATGCGGGATAACCAGTGAGAAATTACGGAAAACAAGCGAGACGCATGTTAAGACTTGCGGGAAGCATAATCAAGTCTTGCGGAAATTACAAATAAGTTTTGCGGGACTGCATTTCACACCAAGGATGGATAAGAATAAATAGGTGGAAAAGTAAATTGGAGGGATCCATCAAATTGGATATAAATACCAATCTCATAAATAGGAAAAGGGGCTGGAAAATCGGGAGAAAAATTGGACTGAAGGTATTGAATCATAGGCAAGAGTTTAGCTATGAGATTTTGTGTAAATTTAGTTTGATTGATCCTTGATTAATATGATCATGATTGTATAGTATGATTTTCTTCTGTCATGTATAATGATGAATAATAAAAATACAAATCTTTTTTCCCGTGGATGTAGACAATTATATTGTTGAACCACGTTAAATTTCTGAGTCAATTCTTTTCAAGTTTTGATTGATTTCCATCTTTTAAAGGTTAATATAAGATGATTTCATGATATGGTATCAAACTTTTATATGATTCAGATTATATTAGTTGTGATCCAAAGATGCCAGATTTTTGGTAACCACTTTAGCGCTAGAAACAGGGAGGTAGTAAAGAATTTATTCTACCTGTCAAAATTTTCTTTTTGAAAATCTTGAATCATGTTATGTTGAAAATTTCTTTTCCTTAAAATACCATGATTAAGAGTCATATTGAAAAAAAAATTACATATGGTTTTATTCTGAATTAATCGTTTGATGTATATATAGACTTTGTCTTTGTGTTCATACACATTATTTCATTATTTCATACCTCTCATATATGATAAGTTACCTACTATATTCTTTAAATCGTCGATTTGAAAATTTAGTTCATAAATTTTCGCCAAACAATTATGTTATGCTTATCAAGTTCTTAATTTTTATGTTTAACTAAATTGAATTTTCGAACTTGATATTAACTTGTTTGCACATGAACTTTTAAAACCTGTGGTAAGTTTAATATTTTCTTTAAGTCAGATTGCATTATATATTTATTATGAATGATAAAACCATTTGAAACACATAACTTATTATCTGAACTCTTTTAGAATATTGGTAAAGAAATTCCTACAACAACATAAGACTGAACAAAGAAGAAATCACTAAATCTCAAAATAGATCACATAAATGGAAAAAGTGACACATAGAACCATGCAAGATCAAGATGTCAATACAGGAAATCAGGGGAGTCAGGAAATAGAGGTTCCTCAAGAAAGTGAAATGATGGGAGAGTCACAAGGGCAACAACCCATGAATGATCAAGTAAACAATTCTGAAAATCAATCAACTATTCATTCATCTGAAGAAACCTCTCAAAATAGCATTGACCATATCCAACAATTAATGGAAGCAATGGACGAGATGCGCAAGGTACAACAGACTGGTGCGGAACCATCTACAACTAGAATACATGGGCAAGAAGCAAGCTCCAACAGACCCGCAATAAGAAAAGCAAAAGTCAATAAAGATCAGAGAGTAATGATTGCGGAACCCGCACGAACGCATAATGAAACAAATAGATTGCATTTTGATGATTCAGAGTTGTAAAATAACATATGGTGAAAATACTGTGAGGACATGGAGCAAATGCGAGAAGAAATAAAAATTTTAAAAAAGAAAGAACGTGGGCAATTAGAAGAAGTGTTAAAAGAAGCTAGAAGAACACCGTTGGCACCTCACCTTGCGCTGGCCTCAATACCGCATAAGTGTAATATTCCTATCTTTGAATGTTATGATGGGACAAAGGACCCAACAACTCACCTGAAGTATTACAACCGCATCATGACCCGGTGGGAACAAGATGACGTTGTTATGTGCAGGTATTTTCCGTCAAGCTTGAAAGGGATAGCTTTAGCATGGTATGATAATCTTTCAGAAGGATCAGTGCATTCCTACACGCAATTGACCCGGAAGTTCCTAGAGACATACATGTATAACAAGCCAGCGGATGCAGGGATGGACAAACTATTTTCTCTTGCATCATGGACAGAGGAGACCATTCGAGATTATACATATCGTTGGCAGACAATCTGTCAAGCAGTAGGGGATGTAACCCCAGAAGTTGCTATCAACTGTTATAAATGGGGGATAGCCGACCGAAAAAGCCAACTTTTTGTTGATATTCATGATAAAACCCCGAAATACAAAGGAGATCTCAGAGATATTATTGAAAAATGTGCAAGATTGCAGGATATATAAAGGAAACATCTGAGAATAATATCTCAGCATCAGGAGAATGCCAACAGGGAAAATTTTATAGAACCGTCAACCAGTTCCGGAAAGAGGGCTGCGGAAGAAGCTCCTGGCAATGAATCAAAGCGAGGAAAATCAAATGATATAAAAAAGTTTATCCGCCAATTTGAGGAGCGAATTTTCACTAAAATCAACACCTCTTACTCAGAAATCCTAAATGCAATAAAAAACAGACAAGATTTTCAGTGGCCTTGGACAAAAGAAAAACAGCCTGAACACACGCAGAATTCGAAGGAATATTGTGAATATCATTGATATCGGGGCCACTCCACAAGCCGATACAGGAATCTAAAGATGCAAGTGCAAAATTTGATTGATGCAGTGGAGCTAAAAGAATTTATTTATTTACCTGATCCTCCACCAAGACTCAATAAGGGGAAAACTGTGAATATTCCGCAAAATGATCAAACTATTAACATGATTTCTTATTTTGAATCGGGTCAATCATCCATGAGTGCGGCTATTGATAAAAAAACTGCATAAAAGGGTTCGCAGTCACGAAGTCTTTAAGGTTGCGGGAAGAATTGCTGAAGCATGGGAAGAATGGATGGCATCCCCGCTCACTTTTCTGCGGACGAGGTTGACCAGGAGATTGAAATGCACAATGATCCGCTAGTGCTCACACTGCCAGTATCGGGTTGGAATGTAAGGAAAATTCTTATGGATGGGGGCAGTTCTCTTAATGTTCTGTTTTATGATACTTTCCAGAAGATGGGATTAAAAGATGATCAGTTTATGCCTTTTTGCTACACGATCTATGGGTTTAATGGGTTAGGTTCAAAACCAAAAGGAGAAATCTTACTTGATGTTACGGCTGGACCGATAAGTATTTTGAATAAATTCAGCGTAGTAGAGGCTCCATCTCCATACAATGCCATCATTGGTAGACAGTGGGTCCATCAATTGAAGGGGGTAACTTCAACATACCACCAATACTTGCGGCTCCCGACACCGCAAGGGGAAATGGAGATAAAAGGAGACCAGAGTGAAGCAAAATCTTGTATTCTTGCAGAAATCCGCATGAATGAAGAGCGACAACAGCAGCAACGAAACAAGAAAAAAGAACGAAAGATGAAGGCTAAAGAAGAAACTCTAAACCAATATATGATAAAGACTGCGGGAAGTAAGGTAGTAAATGAAACAAATGAAGGTATTTCAATAAAAGAAAGCATGCCAAAAATTGATGAAGGCAGTCTCCCAGCATAACAATTAAAGGGGGATCCCACACTACTAGGAGCTCCCAAATCCACTTTTACATCCATTGAAGAAACCAAAATTGTCAACATAGGAACAGAGGAACTTCCCAGAATGATTAAGATTGGAACGCTGATGGAAACAGAAAGGGAGCATAATTTGGTCACTCTACTTAGAAACTATGTGGAAATTTTCGCATGGAAGATGGAGGACATGTCAGGTATCGATCCAAATATTGTTCAACACGAGTTGCGCATACACCCAGGAACTACACCTTTTCGACAACGTATGCGCAAGGTAACACCTGGATATCATTTGTCAGTTGAAAAGGAGTTGAAAAAGCTCATGGATGCAGGATTTATTTGAGAAGTGCAATATCCAACCTGGATTTCAAACATGGTAATTGTACCCAAGAAGAATGGTGGAGTAAGAATTTGCATAGACTTCACCAACTTAAACAAGGCATGCCCCAAAGATAGTTATCCGCTTACCAGCATTGATCAGTTGGTGGACGATGTTGAAGCATGAGGCCTTATCCTTCATGTATGGGCATTCAGGGTACAATCATATTGCTCTAGCTGAAGAAGATCAAGAACACACTACGTTTTTCACTCTACACGGTTTATACTGTTACACCAGAATTTCATTTGGGCTCAGAAATGCAAGAGAAACTTATTAGCGGCTCGTAGACGTAATTTTTAAACCATGGATAGGCCGCACACTCGAAGTTTATGTAGATGACATGCTAGTAAAAAGTAAATTCTCAAAGGATCATTTACAAGATTTGAAAGAGATATTTGAAGCCTTGCGGAAATTCAGAATGAAAGTTAATCCTGATAAATGCATTTTTGGGGTTACATCAAGAAAGTTTTTGGGGTACTTGGTTACCAAAAGAGGAATTGAAGTTGATCCGGAAAAAATTCAGGCAATTTTTGATACGTCGTCTCCAAGAAATGTTAAAGAAGTACAGAAATTGAATGGTTGTTTGGCCGCACTCGGCAGATTCATTGCTAGATCATCGGACAAATGCAAGCCCTTTTTTGACAATTTGAAAAAGAGAAATAAATTCGTATTGAACGAGAACTGTGAGCAAGACTTCCTAAGTATTAAAGCTTATCTCGCCACATTGCCCGCACTACAAAATTCAGAACCTGAAGAGGTGCTCGCCTAGTACATAGCCGCAACCGAAGATACTGTAAGTGGATTATTGGTACGAACAAATGACAAAGTAGAATGACCAGTATATTACATCATCAAAACTCTTAACCGTGCGGAAAGAAACTATATCAAAATTGAACAATTAATTTTAGCTCTGGTTTTCGCTACCCAGAAATTACGCACGTATTTTCTAACACATTATGTGCGGGTGCCAAGCAAAGCTCCGTTAGAATCTGTGCTGAAGAATGTTAGAAAAGTGGAAAGAATAGCAAAATGGAATGTACAACTGGAACAGTTCCACATCCTATTCGAAATACAAACTGCACAAAAGTCGCAAGTCCTAGCAGATTTCCTTGCGGACTTACCAATATATGATGATTTTGAAATCCAAGGTTTGCCTGGAATAGAAGACGATGATTCATAAGATATTTTAAGCTCTGTAAATTCCCGCAGATGGGAGGTATTTGTTGATGGAATGCGAAATAAAGAAGGTGCGGGAATTGGAATTGTGATTACAACTCCTACGGGAGATCGAATGGTATATGCATTTCGTCTTGAGTTTGGCGAGCATACAAATAATATAGTGGAATATGAGGTTGTGGTTCATGCTCTTCGGCTTATCATTGAATTCGGAATTTGTGATGTGCGGCTCACAAGTGATTCACAATTGATAGTTCGGCAAGTTGAGTTGAAATATCAAGCGATTGATGAAGATCTAATATAACCTTTCAACATTTATCCAGAGATAAGAATCTCCATGCTGATGCACTAGCATTTATTTCTTCAATGATAAAGGATCAAAACATTACAGTAGTTAAAATTCGGTGCATTTATGAGCCGTCAATTAAGTTGTGGGCAGTTGAAAACATGGAGGAAGAAGTTGAGGAACATATTAAAGATGCAGCAGACAAAGATGATACAGATTTTCCACGAAAATCAGAAAATGAATTATCCAGAGAAGATTGGAGGGTTTCAATACATCAATAGTTGCAGGATGGGATTTTGCCCGCAAACACTAAAGATGCAAGAAAGGTGCAACCGAAATATGTGAATTATCAGTTACGGGATAAAATTCTATACCGCAGATCTTTCTTGGGACCATTACTTCAATGTTTACCACAAGAAGCAGGGCGGCAAATTTTCAAAGATATGAATTATGTAGATGCGGGAAATCATAGTGGAAGACGATCACTTGCATTAAAAGCAAAAACGCAAGGATATTACTGGCCATTTATGCATAAAGATGCGGAAAATATGGTAAAAAGATGTGAAGAATGTCAGCGTTATGCAAAAAGAATAAAAGCACCCGCAACAGAACTTAATTCCGCAACAGAACACCAAATCGTAACAGTTTTACGGTTGGGTTTTAGCATCGGACGTAACCGTAAATAAAAAAAAATCTTATCCAGGATGATTTACTGTTGGGTTTTGAAAATCAACCCAACCGTAAATACCAATTGTAGTTTTACTTCCAGACAATTTCAACCAATATTGACGGTTGGGTTTAGGCTTCCCAACCCAACCGTAAAACATCCTTTGGAGCATTGACTTTAAGGTAAAATTGGGGTTTAAAAATCAAATTTTTAAACTTATTCAATCATTTTAACTAGATTGAAGGTAAATTGGGTCATTCAAACAAAGAAAAATCGAAAAAAACACAAGTACTAGAATCCATTTTTGAATGATCCAGGAGAATTTACGGTTGGGTTTTGGCTGAAAACCCAACCGTAAAATTGATATTCATATTTACGGTTGGATTTTGGGTGAAAACCCAACTGTAAGTCTGACATGTAAAAAATGACAGTTTTACGGTTGGGTAAAACTGTCATTTTTTTCTATTTATAGTTTTACGGTTGGTTTTTTCAGCCAAAACCCAACCGTAAATATGATTTTTATTTTATTTTTTTTGACTTGATTTTTCATTTGCTTGGTTTCCAACTTAAAATTTGTATAAATAAAACATGAGCTAGACAAATTAAAGAATAAAAACTTTCTCATACATTCTAACTAAAGTTATATAATGTATATAATACACCAAAAAAAAAAACCCTTAGTTTGACGCAATTATTATAATAAACATAGAGTTAGGGAGAAGGAGGAGGGGATTGTCGATGAGTTTGACGAGCTCCTTTTTTTTCTCTTAGAACAACGAGTACGAGGAGCAGCACCACCGCCACGAGTACGAGCACCAGAACGATTGCCACGAGTACGAGCACTACGTTGCACATCCTCGGCTTCATCATGTGTCTCTTCATCACTAGGTTGCGGGTCTCTTCGGCTAGTAGTCGCATCTCTTGTACCGTCTCTACTCCTCTTTAAATTTCTTGCCGTCTCATCTTCGTCTGCTTCCCAATTTTGGCTTGCAGGTTCTTCAATTGGTCAGACGTCGTAATATCAACTCTACTTAGGCATGGAGTGATAGACTCTGCCAATGCAAGTGCTTTATTTTTCACCTTATTTTTCTATTCACATATGAAAATAAAAGTTTGTTGAGTCTTTAGTAATAAATCTTGAAAACATTAATAACAAAAGTAATTTACGTACCAAATTGAAATATGCTTTCTTCCAAAAACCATCTTCTGTGTTGTTTCCTTCACCCCTTTGAAGTATTTTCATAGTTTTTGGATCAATGTTAATGACATTTGGATGACCAAAATGACGATACCAATCCAAGTAATCTTCTGCAGCCTCTTTTGTGCCCGGAGATGAAATTACCTCCTGCATTTGGATTTGGTAATCCGGTTGATAGCGGTTGTTCCAAACCGCGACCGAAGGCGTTTGGTTGTAGTTGAGCACGATGCTTGGGTCTTCGATCATCGATCCATTCACACACAATTTAAAGGCTTTGTGTGTTACCTTGGTTTGTACATATCCAGTTTGGCGGAGAGTTCGACGGGGGTTGCACATCACGAACCCAAACGGATGGTACAAATGCCCATTGTAGCCTTCCACGTCCGAGAATTGACATAAATCTTCAACATCTCCATCATCATCTATGTTAATCTTCACATAAGGATCAAAAACAACATCTTCAACGGTGAAAGCATCAATTTCACTTCTCATCTTTGCTATCTGCACTTCTTTATGTTTTGCCTGAGTACCGGTGAAGATGAATTTCTTTCATGTAGGTCCAGTACCATCACCGCTCGCCTTCGTTTTAGGATCCAGGCTCGGAAAGTGATCATAGACCCATGCCTATGAAGATAATAAATATTAATATAAGATAATGCGCAAAAAAAATATGAATTTAAACATTGAAATTCCAACAATAAATTACCTGAAGAAGACCAGTATTCCCGGCAATCTCAGTTCCCCTAACCCTCGAAGCTTTTCTAAGGTTGGCAAGTAGGTAAGCCAGGGTGGCAGTTCCCCATGAGTACTCATGCGTCTTCTGGAGATCATCCGTCAACCACTGTAGAAAGTGAGCGTTGACCCTGTTTCCTGAGTTGTCAGCAAAGAATATGGTGCGAGCATATATAGAAGATACGCTCTGGATGTTCGCATAGCTCTGGTTTATCTATGACGACCCCATCATTTTCCAACTTCCGGGTTCCTCCAAACTTCTCCCTAAGACTACTCAACCAGATCTTCTTGGTCATACCTAGACCTTTCTTCGTTGCTGCCCCCGGTTTATCTCCACAAGCCAATTTAAATTCTGATTCGGCTTCTCTCTTCTCCCATCCAAGTGTATCTTTGACAAGGACACAAAGATCACTCCATGACATGTTGTTGTCAAAATCTGCATACACAGATTTACCTTCAACTGGAAAGCCAAGAATTGACTGGACATCATCCGGCGTTATTGTCATCTCGCCGAATGGGCAATGAAACGTATCGGTTTCAGGCCAATAACGTTCCCTGAATGCTGTGCAGGTGACACTGTCATAGTCCAACATCGAATTGGTAATTCCGGGAGCTAACCCGGTACCATTTACGAGAACTTGGACGGGCATACATTATTCACCTAAGGGCCAATATTGAGCCCTTTGACGAACCAATTTCTTGATCGCCTGTGTATGATCCTACAAAGAATAAAAACAGTTTTTTTAACTTGAAGTTAAACAAACGGAAATTTAACAAAACAAGAATATTTTTTTGATTAATACCCTCGTCTCAGCAACTTTGGCAGCCTATGAATGGGGATAACCAAATAATATAGCAGACCTGTCTGGGGCCTCACCCCAAGGTCTTCCATTCCTCTTCTTAGGCCACAACACGTCTTTGCCTTTGGGAATATGCTTCCCTTTCGGTTCTGGATGCTTCTTTGGCTTTTTTTCCTTCAGTCTTGGTTCAGTAGAAGCAACAACAATTTCTTTACCTTTGCCTTGAGGGACAAACTGTTCTTTGTCCGTCTCTTCTTCCTCATATTGTTGCTCTTGTGGTGGTTCTCTAATCACAAGAGCACCTCCATTGAACATAGGTAGATCTTCCAAGTCTTGGAAAACATTATATTCCTCTTGTGCAAGTTGAGGAGAACTACCACCCCTACCTCAAAAGTCGTCTTATGGCTCTTTCTCAAGCCTCTATTAGCTACCCATAAATGAACTCCATGGCGAGGGGTTGGAGTGTTAGAAATAGGTGTTAAATTATTACCCGTATTCTTCTTATGTTTCCTACAACATACAAGCAATACAAGTTAGATAATTTCCAAGCAATTAACCTCAAACAACTTCAATTTGAAAATTCAGAATTTTTTACGGTTGGGTTTCACATATAGAACCCAACCGTAAATAATAAACATTACCTACACAGGAGAATTTACGGTTGGGAATTGACACTCCAACCCAACCGTAAATAATCCTCACCAAAAAATTTAACTAACCAGAAGCATTTACGGTTGGGTTTTCCAATCGAACCCAACCGTAAATAGTCCTCAACAAAAATTTTTTTACATACACAGAAATATTTACTGTTGGAAAAATGAATCCAACACAGCCGTAAAATTCAAGTAAAAAAATTTGCAACCGTAAAATTTCATCTTCATATCCTACCATTTTATTTACGGTTGGGAAAATTAATCAAACCCAACCGTAAAATTCAAAAAAAAAATTGGGCAAATATTTTTACGCTTGGGTTCAAAATCGAACCCAACCGTAAAATTTCATCTTCATCTCCTACCTTTTTATTTACGGTTGGGTTTTCCAATCGAATCCAGCCGTAAATTCTTCTGTAACCAAATTTTTTTAACAAAAACAACAATCAAACAAGAAAATCAATCACTTTTGGGTTCTAAAAATAACATGGGTTTTGTTCAATACCTTAGATACACCATTGTTTGTTGTTTCGGAGTATGATTTTGATTGTTACCACCGATTTTTTCTTCAATCTCTATATTAGGTTGAAAAGTTTGATTTTGGTTGGCATCGGCATCACTACTACCTTCTACACCTTTAGTATGATTCTCCATCACGATTTTTGGAGTTTAATCGACGAAGAATTTTTCGAATCAACGAGGAATTTCGATGGAGAAGTTGAAATTGGAAAGGTTGGGTTACGGTTGGGAAACTTTAAGTTTTGAGAGAGTTTTGAATTGGAATTGAAATTGGAAAGGTTTTGTTTTTGTTTAGGTTTTAATTGATTGAAGGCCAATTATACTTTTTCATAGATAGAAGGGTAATATGGACATTTAACATAGCCCCTAGGACACCCCTTAACTGAATTTTAGGACACTCTGCCTCACATTGGAGCCCCTCTATAAATGTGGGAGTCCCTAAATCAGGCTTCTTATAAAGGGAGGAAACAGTTAGTAGTTAAGATGTGCGATTTTTCGTACCATGACTCATTTTCACTCGTCCTCTGAGAACTTTAATGTTGTTGTAAGCAAGGCCAGTGTTCCGACGGAAATGATCTAGTATGGTCAGTATCAAAATATAAGTGAAGTTTCCAATAAACTCAACTATTCAATCATGCACATACGAGTTTGAATTTCGGATGGATCCAAGATTCATACCTGAAAAATAGCACAAAGTCGAAATACGGCAGGATCCCGCAGAGCAGACAAGTACTCTAGACAATCCTTCGCATGGGATAATGCATCAGTAACCATGTCATTTAAGCAAGAAACAGCTTTTTCCGAGTTTTCTTTGTATGTCAAGTCCTGAAGCCCAACGACACAAAAAATAAAGATAAATAAAAAGAATTAGACCAATGCATAAACTATGGTTAAAACCTAGAGTGGGTCATGTAAAGCAGCATCACCTCAAGTTTATCCACATATTTGCTCCAAATTTGGCGAGGCCAGTGCATATGTGCTTTTGGTATCTCGTTCATATCCTCTAAGAAGTCTTGAATAATATCTACTTTCTGGAAATATAAATAGATGTTAATTGCGGACATGAACTAATCACCTTGGTCAAGTGGTTCGTTAGTACTCGCTATGCTTACAGAAAGACATATGACCTGAAGAATTAAACCCATGGAATTGGAGAGATGAGCTGGAACCAAATCCTCTAAATTGGAGGCATTAAAAAGTTTGGACATATCTATGCAAACAAGTCCAGATACAATGTGACAGTACTCACTGTAATCATCAATAGTTTCTACCTACAAAGCAGGAGATAGATAAATGTAAGTTAATGATCGACCGAAATGGTGTATTGATCTCTCAATTGAAGACTTGTGCGCTTATATATTGGATTATATTTTTTGTTTACCTCCTTGAGTATGAATTTTGCCATTCCAGCACCCATTTTTCTTGCTGTTTCTTCAATTAACTCTTGATGACTGCATAAGCAATAAGCAAGTAGCATAACTAATAAGAGTAATTCGAAGCAAAAGACGGAGAAACCTTATTGACACCGAACCTAAATAAGTTGAGACTACACAAAAGAAAGAAAATAAAATCTGAAGTGAAACAGAAAGATTTTGTTAAGCTGCATCAGCAAAACGTTAATGTACAGAAATGCTTCAGGCCTGAATCTCATCTTTTCACGTCAATGCACAAAACTAGTTAGATATTTTGAACCCCTAGACTATACATAGTAGTTATAGGTACGTTTCAAATTCCTGCAACAATTCGACAATTAACAATATTAACTACTTTGAAGTGCTGGGACAATCACCTTTTTCGAAGCTCTGACAGTGCGGTTGAAACGTGATGAAATTGGTCCATAGCTCTTTGTGGTGATTCGTACCACCTTAAATGAAATAGCTCACGATTTCAGTTTATTAATGTTAATTGAAGGACAATGCCAGTGAGCACGAAGTGTATGGTAATATTATGAGCTTACATGAGAACTGAAGATCACCATGTTCATGTCATCCTCTGCCACAAGCAAAAACCAATAAAAAAAATTATAAAAGAATCGGTATGTAAAGAAAAATATCCATGTTGATGGATAAACAGTGCAACAAGTATAATAAAATCAAGGGATCTTAGTCTTAGGGAATGCAGAGTTTATGTTCTCCGATTAAGACCCTGGTCGGAGAGATATCCTCTAATTATCAAAACTTGTTATCCTGATGGTTTACATCCAGAGGTTTAGTGGTCAACGTCAAGCGTTGACCAATTTCTCTTTACGTAGGGATTCGACTTTTAAATCCTTCTTCCATCAATAAAAGGTTTTTCTATTGAACCAGCATCGTAGCTGAAACAGACTTAACTGTCTACAGTTCTTCATGTGCTCTGCACCTGTTTCTATTTCAGTTTGTTATAAGTCACACCTGTGGTGCGCACATGTGCCAATCAGGGTCTTATAGTTAGCACACAAGTCCTTTGTACGTGTGTGTCTGTTTGGTTAGTTAAACCTTTCCTATATAAGCTTGTAATCTCATTCATTATGCTAATAAGAAAGTTTAAGTTCTTCTGTCAAGATTCAAGAGAGGTTCTCTCTCATTTTTCCATGTTATCATGGTATCAGAGCTATCAAAAGAGTTCTTGATTAACTCTTCTCCGATCAAACTCTATTTCCTCTGATTCAAGCTTCTGCTCAGAGTTTCTCCATTCAAGTTTCTATTCAATTTTGTTCTTTCTTTTCAATCTCTTAGATTTGCATATGATTGAAACCTTTCCTTCCTCAACAACAATGGAAAATCCTATATCAAAAAAGTGACTGCAGGAGAGCAAAAATATTTTATCCGACTATTTTTCTTTGAGTACACAATCCTCTTGCACACTTCGGGGTAGTTCTTTGAGCTTCCGAAAAGGAAGTCAATGAGCAGTTTCTGAGAGGACACTCAGTGGTGTACTCACTACTCACCATCATAATTTATTAAGAGAAGTAGACTAGGCAGTCAAATCTGAGTAATGCACTGCACTTGCTTCATTAAATAGAGAATTCAAAAAAGTTCTTATTCCAACTCTTGTTGTGCTGAAAGATTATGTCCCTCCATCTAGTTACCTTGAAATTAGAGTTTTCTACTGGTGGAGATATATCTTGTGAAGGAAGAAGAATACCCGAGGATCTTCCTACACTTTCGCCAAATCCCGGAATGAATATACCAACTACACTTCCTTTATCAAAAGAATGCTATCGTAATCCTCCTGGTTGCAGAGATTGAAGAACGAGTTTTTCTTCTACCACATATTTAAATTTTATATATATGTATATACATGAAAATACAAGATATAATGAAAATACAAGATATAATATAAATCCAGATGAAGCATATATCTTTTTATACAATACCAGTACAACTTGAGATAATATAATAATAGAAAATATGGTAGAAAGAAAGTAATATTTTTCTATTATACTACCAGATCTTATATACTGCTGATTCTAATCCGTCCATTTTATTTAAGACGTGGAATGAAAATCCCTTTCATTTCTTTAATCATTGATAAGAATAAAATTTATAGATATGTACATATATGAAAATACAAGATAAATATTGTAGATTAATCTAGATGAAAGTTATACCTCTTTATACAGTACCAGCACAACTCGAGACAATATAATAATAGAAAGTATGGTAGAAAGAAATTGATATCTTTTTAGCATACTACCGGATCTCATATACGGCCGCCCATTTCATTTAAGACGTGGAATGAAAAAAGATTTCATTTTTCTAATCATTGATAAGAATAAAGAAGTCAAGCTTCATTCGAATCAATTATTTTAACTGACTTTTTTTACGTAGATGATAAGTAAAAAACAGTAGGAACTAGAATGAACAACACAGTATCAATAAATACAAGAATATTTACTTTCATAATCCCATCGTTTTTTACTTCACTTGGAGTGATTAATTGGCTAGTTATAAATAGTCCCAGGACTATGGAACAAAGGATTCTCCCGGATCTACACCGAGGTATTGACAGCGGTTTCTTAAAAAATGCATAAGCAACAAATTCTAGCAGTGTACTTTTTAGATTTTAGTGCAACACAATTAGTGATAGAGAATACCATAGGAACTCAAGTTTTGATCTGATTTATTTATCTTTCTCAAGCTTTAAGCTGGTGTATGTCTTGCATTGAAATCTCATCATCATCAAGTTACAATATTTGAAAGCAGGATTCAAAATTGATTTTTAGAAATTCCATGTACTCGTTATTGTATTCCTCTTTACAAAGCTTCGAATCATTTGGGATAGTAAGCAACGAATACTTCAGCTCCAGCTTATACCCGCACCAAATCACTTCGGGCATAAATTCCAAGTTCAACATATTGTAACATCACGATGGCGCCATATCACATTCTCACCTCTGTCACGAACCTATCTGCCACTTAAGTGTTTCCTTGGTTTCTGTCCACTTTCTTCCTTCTAATAATGTCAAAGCTAGAGAAATTAAACCATGGTTCAACTACTCCAAGGATTGCCATGTATTGTCATTAGGTTTTGTTTTTCGTTTATCTATGACGCCATTTATGTCTCTAGCAGCATATTTTTCCACTTAAGTCGAGATCGCCAGTGTACCTAAGAAGTACAAAGATACTAGAATAAGTACAAGTTTAAGCACTAACAACATGTACTGCGGATCAAATAATGACACAAATGTCTTTCAACGAGTTGAGTAGGTAATAAATCTATTATTGTATTCAGAAAGCATACTTACTGTTGTACAAAGTCTTGATGATACGAAGAGGGACTCCAACATGTTGAAAAGTGAAATATTTGTTATTTCATCATCACGAGATAATTGATTCAGGCCCGTAATCCAGTTGCGGGATATGCTCAAGTCTGGTGTAAGGAAGACATTTAGTTTAGGGTTCTGACAATTTTTCCAATAATACTAACCCTATATGTGAAACCATTTTGTTCAACGATCCCAACCCTTACTTATCATCAAAATCAGTATTTGTACTGAAAAATAATATTTTAAAAAATCATAGAGTACTATATATAAAGAAATTAGTTAGAATTATATAATTATAATCATTCGTTTATTCATCGATATCATATTATTATATGTATAAAAAAAAAATCATTTATTGAATCATGGCCAAGATGTATGTTCCTTTCTTCCTTTTCTTTGCCTTGATTTCCATGTCAACATCTTCTGCAACCAAAATCTACTTTCCTTTTAACTTAAAATATTTTAATTTTTATGACACAAGAATGTATATATAGTTAACTAGTTAATACAATTTTTGTTCATATATCTAATTATCAACTAATTGAATATCAATTAGGTATGATCCTCGAGGAGGGTTAGGAAGCCGTAAGTGAGTGCCCAAGAGTAGTTAAGTCATGTGCACGAGTTATGTGCAATCCATAAATTTTTTTCCCAGTATTTGTGCTTAACTGCCAAGATGGTCAGTATGCTTACAAACCGTGTTGTAGCTTCACCCAAACATGTTGTCCTGTCATATATTGATTTACCATATTTTGAAGTGGCTAGTGTGTTATGTTCCATTAAATGGTGTCTGATAACAATTAATCTCATAGAATACCATACTATAAAAAAAAAACAATTTATTTATGTGTGAACAAACACGGTTACACCCACCCTACCCGATCCATAATTGATGGGTCGAGTAGGATCCTACCCGGTGTAACGGTGGGTAAGGGGCGGGTAAAATTTTACTACCTGCCATTTCGCGGGTAGGATGGTAAAATAGGTCATATTCTACCCACCTATCCAATGTGCAGTCCTAGTTTTGGCCAAAGAAACATATTATCTAGAGAATAAATGCATTTTTAAAGGTGTTATAACGGTTAAACAGAAGAAAAAACAAATTATGATTAGAAATTTTTATATAACGGTTAACATGTGTGAAAACGTGAAACAGGTACAAATAACACTGTTATTACGTCTTTAATATACAAACTTAATAACTTCAATGGAATAAATCTTAAAAATTTTATTTTCATTTCCAAATCTTTAATTATAGAAAGAATATCTTTTTTTTTGTAAAAGAATCTATGATACGCTTATAATGGTTGTTATAACATAAAATGTAAAAACATTCTAAAACACTCATATTAAAATACTTTTAGGAGATAAAGTTTTACGGTTGATCAATGAAAACGACCCTAATAAACGGTTGTTATTGGTTATACAGAGTCGTTATTTATAGGTATAACGATTACACACAGACTTACTAAACGAGCTTAACCGTTTCAATGAGTTTTTTCCGGGGATAAAAACAATCATTTTTCAAATATTGCTATGTACTTTTTTTCTTTCATAAAAAATGATTTTATTGAAGGAATTAAACTGCTACAATTGTTTTATCTCTCTCCAAACATTCAACTAAGAAATCTGAGATGAATTAGACAACTCACGTATTACATGAAGCCTTGAATGTTTTTTAATGTATCGGCAGCACCATTGGCATCTTTAACAAAAAAAAAACATGACCAAT
This sequence comes from Papaver californicum, assembly GCA_023531435.1. NCBI lineage: Eukaryota > Viridiplantae > Streptophyta > Magnoliopsida > Ranunculales > Papaveraceae > Papaver > Papaver californicum. The sequence goes on along the minus strand of JAJJMC010027464.1, from coordinate 9,666,156 downwards.
TAGAAATATTCAAAAAGAAAAGGCATTCTTGAATAACGGTATTTGATGTCCAACTATGCTCTTTAAACTACCATTGATTGTGTTAATGATGTTCTTATATTACCCCCTTATAAGTGTAGCACTGCAATAGCTTTATCCTTTGCCCATTTAAATGGTTCAAGAGAAGCTAATGCCGCTTCCATCTCCTCAGATATCTCTTTTTGTTGCACGAAAAGTACATGCATTATTACATAATATTAGGACAATTCCTATAGGTAAATAGTGTCTAATGGAGGAAGCATCAAAGTTGATTATAACTGATGGAATGTTTGAGGACTCTAAGTAGGAACCTGCAATTCAGTATCAACAATATGGTGTGTAAGAATTGCATTTTCACAATCATATATGAACTTATGAATTGAATAAATGCTCGAATAGAACTGCAGGACCATGGGTTCAAATCAGAGTTGCATCCTCGGCAAGATGGCAAAGAAGGATTTATACTACCCGCAACATGTTACACATTAACCCTGCAAGAAAAGGACAAGTTATGCCAAACATTATTCGAGTTAAAGTTTCCGCAAGGGTATTGTTCAACCTTTTCAACCCTAGTGGGTCGAAAAGATCGAAAGATTACGAACTAAAATCACATGACTATTAAATGCTACTACAACAGTTTTTGCCCATTACAATTAAATTAATCCTGGTGCAGCCAACAAGATACGCTATTATCAGGTTTTGTTTCTTTTTCAGAGAAATATCAAGCAAAGAAATCAAGGTGGCAGAGCTCGATAAATTGGAGGAAGATATTTGCTTGACGTTGTGCTTACTAGAGAAATACTTTCCTTCATCCTTTTTTGATATCGTGGTTCATTTAACTATGCATCTTACCAGGGAAGTGAAAATATGTGGTCTTGTATGCTTTTGATGGATGTATCCCTTCGAAAGGTGCATGAGGATTATTAAAGGGTATGTGCAAAACATAAACAAACTTGGAGGAGGCATTGCTGAAGGGAATATTGTAGAAGAAACAATATAGGTATTCAGTGAGTACCAAAGAAACAAGAAGACAATTGGAATTCCACCTGACAAGCATAACACATCTAACACTGGTGAAGATTCAATTTTTTTAATGGGAAAAGGAGTATGAGCTGGTAAAATTGACAAAAATCAGTGATGAATTGTGGGTGAAAGCGCATTTCTATGTAATGTAGAATTCGCCTGAAGTTGTTCCTTATATAAGGTTAATATTAGTTTTAAACTTTTTTGTTTTGTTTTGTTTTTCAATTTTTTGGCATGTCAAATTTTTTGAAAAGATAACAACATTTTTAATCATACTTCCCAACTGACACATCGATTTTTTGCACAAAAAATATCCCGATGAACGGGATGCACAGCGGCCGAGACGGCATACTGAAACGTTCGGAAAATGGCTAAAAGGGGAGGTAAGATTTTGCAGAAAATGTTACTTTTGCATGTAATTTTTCCGTCAAGTTGAAGGCTAATACGTATAATGTATTTCAGGTCGAGAGAAAGAGGGCAGTCTCTAAAGAAAGTGTCAGTGAGAGATTAAGTTGACTATCAGAATCCCCAAACCTTGATGTAATGAAATACGAAGCATATTAGATCAATGGATACCTTTTTCCCACAAAATCTCATGAAGGTTCAGTGAACCAGAATAACGGGGTTTACGTACAGGAAACTGACACGAACATTAGAAAAGAGGAAGTAACCCTTGATCAGCCGGATTATTTTGGTGTTTTACAAGAGATACAAGTGTTGACTTATCATTCAGATAAAATTCTCATTTTCAAGTGTAATTGGGTCAACAATAAAAAATGGGTCTCAAAAGACAGACTTGGATACATTTTGGTTGAGCTTGATATGTTAAGACACAAGGAGGATCCATTCATTATAGCCTCACAGGATAAGCATGTATTTTATGTGAGAGACCATGAAAATAAGAAAAATTATATTGTGTTAGTAACATCTCCCAAAAACTACAGAGATGCCTATGATGATATCGACGAGGAATTCAGTACTGCAATTTATTTTCGGAATAATTTTAACTTTCCTCCTGTAGATCCACTTGACAGCCGTAAGGAATCCATGGATGATTTAATCGGTCCGGATGTAAGGATAAAGTTGTACGTGAAGCCAAAGCATGACACGCTCCAGCTCTCCCAATTTACTGTTGTTGTTGCCAATGTGGAAGATACGGCTTTATAGTTAAGTGTCCAATGAAATTTGTGAATTATTATGAGGATTCTAGGTATCCTGGTGTAAAATTATCTCTCAGGACCCAAGTCTGAGAAATATTAAACCTCAAAATTCTACAAAGAGTTTTAGGGAGGGTGCTTTTCCCTGTCCTCTCTATATGTATGGCCAGCTACATATACGATAAAAAATTACTGAATGAATCAAGATTCATTACTGTATAAAATCATCAAAATAACACAGGTGCTCACTACCAATTTCCGATATATTCTATGATTTTTACATGAAATCTCAAGCTCCTATATGAATTGTCCACTAGTATAGAGCAATTTGAGTATCATTTGGTGTTTTATTCTGCAACTGGATTCCCAAAAAATTATCTTATTTCAATACTCATACTTAATTGAATAATATTGACTCACTAAAATACCTATATATATGTTATATAGAGGTTACATATGAATCTACTTGATTAAAGTACCACAACTGTGCTTAGATACAAAGTCAAAATTTCATAGCTTCTACTAGCTAAACCCATCCCCGGTCACATTAATCCTTGCATGGAGAAACAACTAATGTGAAGAGCATGAAAAGAACTCAATTTAGGGCTTTGAAAACATTAAAAATAAGTTCGCAACACTTATAAGCGTTTCAAACGATCAATAAAACATTTTCCAACTCTAATTGTCAAAGGAAACGACTCAAAACCAGATTTGCAATGGTTACAAGCGTTCTAAAGGATATGGCCACAGTTTGTGTGTTCCTTAGTAGCCTATGGCCACGGTTCTTGTGCGCTTTAGTAGCCCATGGCCACAGTTCGTGTGCGCCTTAGCAGCCTATAACCACAAATCGTGTGAGTCTTAGCCTATGGCCACAGTTCATGTGCACCTTAGCTTATGACCACGATTCATATGTGTCATAACATTAACCCCTACCTTGTCTTCCTTAGCTTAAATCATTAAGCTTGTCTGTCTTACCTAGGCTAGCAATGCTTGTCCGTCTTACCTAGTTTGGCAGTACTTGTTCGTCCTACCTAGTAGCAAGCTTGTCCATCCAAGTTAAGTCTTTTGCCTTGTCTATCAAATCCATACTAGGCCTCACTCATATTTTTTATGCGTGGCCTCTCACATATATATTTTCATGTGTGGCCTCACATGATGCACTCATTTGTTTTTTACAAAACACGTCAATGCAAAATTGACTAAGTTGATCACCATTGTTCCTCATAAATAAAATAAATATATATATTTTAGTTTTATTTTTAGTCTTGCTAGACTCATTAGGCTAGTCAAGCAAGACAAGTCTTTAATCAAGAGACCAACTAAGCATGCCTCATTTGACTTAATATTAAAAATGCTGAAATGCTATAAAAATACACGAGACATCAAATGTCACAAATGCGAGGATATTCACTAAGGTATTGGTCTGGCGGTCTACGACACGTGGTGCAGCAATGCACCCACTATAGAGAATCTGGAAAGTTCGATTAGCAGTTGAGTAGAGAGGTGGTAGGTTGAGAAATCGACCATTCAACCTCAAACATAGTAGGGAGAAGTTGTCAATAGCTATGATATAAGGAGATTCTCAATCTATTGAACAAACAAGAATTATAAGTCTAAGTCTGAGTAAGTCTAAACACAGAACAACATTGAACAACTCGATTATTCAACCTTCTCACACAGAGAAATCGTTTATAGCTATTAACACCAATTACATACTATAGAGTCTGATACTCTAACCTCAATCTTTCTCTCGCTTCCTGATAGACACATTTTTGTGTTTTAATTAATCTCACATTTATATTGTTATCTCTCGATTTTTGTACTAATATTGCTAAAAAAAATTTATGTTTTTAGATATTTTGGAGAATTAATAAATATGGAAAAAATGGCTAAAAAAGTTACAAAGACACTCGAAAAAGTGATAAAGGCACCTGAAGAATTGATAAAGGCACCCACCTCTTTTGATTTCAAATAACAATTTTGGCATGAAACTTTTTTCTTGATCTATGAAGATTTTTACAAGAATTTTGGAAGTTTTTGAAGGCTGTTAAGACAAGAAGATATTCTTGCCTGATTTGTAGAAACGTGTAACAAGCTTCATCTCGTGACTATTCTTATTCTCAGAAGAAAAAAAAAAACAAATGGAAGAAAATATTTAGGGAAGGTTGGTTATTCTGTGTTCATATTTGTTCAAATATGTCTTCATGATCTTATAATATAACTACAATATATTCTCCAGTCTTTTGAATGGTAACAAATCAGTTGAGGTTTAAACACCTAGGTTACTTATAGAAGAAAAATCATACCGTGATCAACGAAATTTAATTTTCATTAAAGAAAATAGATTCTCGGATATTTGGAAAATTTATTGAGGTTGGAGGTGGTCCTTGATGTGATTTTTTAAGTTATACCGTAAGAGCACGGTTGTGATGAGACAGTATGCAAGCGTGGTTTGTTCCACAGGGATTGATATTATTATTTTTAGCTACTACACAAAATATGTGCTAAAACAAATATATAGAAAAACATAGAGTTTCAGATTCCACCAAATTAAATATGCAAATCACTCATTCACTATCTAAAAGTTATTATATTATAACTCAAGACAATATCGAAACCAATCTCATATCTCGGAATATATTACTATTAAAGCAATAATTACAACTTTTATTGTATATGGAAATGGTATAACTTCCTTCACTTATTAAATACCAGTAGCCGAAGACTAATCAAAACCGATAAAGAACAAAGTTTAATACGAAGAGACACTAATAAAACAATTAAATCCAAAATATTAGTTTATTAGAAAATACCTGAATCATTTACATCATAGATTTGGCTTCATCTTCAACCCCAGTAGAGAGAGTTTAACTAGCTATTACAAAGGAATAAAAAAAATGAAAAGAGGAAAAAGAAATAAAAATCCTAAACTAATACTACAGCTTTTCTCGGACTCCTGGCACACCTCCTCTCCATCTACTTCCACCATTATTTATATAGCTTCAAATGAAACAACTTTCCTTTTCCATTTCCCCTACCACATCATCATCCAATAAGAATGTGCCATGTGTCGAGAAAAATACAAAATCCTCCAACAAAAATATGTCACGTGTCAAATAATATCTCATCATGAAGTCATTATTGTCTTTATTTGGAAAATATAATATAATCTTTATTTTGATTATTTTCTTCATTAAACAAATATCTTCAAATATAATTAATATCTTGCAAATGGTCTCCACACTTTCTACACATGCTGTGGCATGCTTACCAGACTTCCATATCCAAATAATAATTTTCCATGTTTTTGCTTTTGGGCTTAGCCCATTCAATCATAAATTACTTCATTTCCTTCATTTTTTTCCAACGAGCTTTATTTCCTATAAAATGTAAAACTAAACAAAAACCATTAAATATGTACAAAATAAAGAACTAAATAAATGTAAATTAAGATGTAAAAATGACGTGTTTACACACTCATCAGTGAGGGACAAACGTCAAGTCCCAAGTGAGGGACTATTTTAAGAGTCAAAGGATTACCGCGGGTAGAATAGTATTCACCCCCAAACTTAGAGTAGCATGTGTCCTTGAACAAACTAATCACAATTTCCCTAATTTCTAAATCAGATTTAGGAAAATGGTCAATTATTTTATCTATGTCATAATTAGGTGGGTTTCATTCACTCACATTCAAATCCTCTATGGGTCTATCATCTTTGTTTGAGACTATTGTTCCTGAATCGTTGGACTCTAAAACACTAGTCTCGGGATAAACCAGTTCCTTTAAACCATCATCGTCTTCATAATAACAAGGAAATATTTCACTATGTATAACAATGGTATCTCCAGTTAAATCCCTTGAATATGTAAATAATCATCAACATTATTAGGATTGGAACTAGAAACTTCATTATTATCATGAAGCTCAATTGTCGTAAAAACATCCTCGTCATTATAACTACGAATTTCAATTTCTTCATCAACACTATCATCATCATCATCATCATCATCATCATAATATGAAAATGGTTGAACCTTATCTAAACATGTAGTGTCTTCAACTCTAACCTTATCCTCTATATTAGGTAAATATTTATCATTGTTATAAAGGGTAAAATTGGAAACATTATTTTGGAAATTAAGTTCATTTTGAGCAATACTAGCAGTTGACCGTTCATCTTCAATTTTCTCCTCGTCTAAACATGCATTATGTTCACTGAGAGTTGTACACATAGCTTCAAGTTTTTCTGTTATCTTCCGTCCATTTTCATCTATTTGATTGAGTTTATCATTCCAAAAACAAGATAAAAAATCAAGAACTTGTGATTTTCCATATAACGCCCGAGGGCATGTTCTAAATATGGAAAACTAACATTTTGCTCAGTACAATATTGTTTATTTACCCATTCATATGACAGGTGAGTGTGCGAATAGTAATTGGGATCACTATGGTATGAACTATAACCTTCATAAGGTTGATGGTGGTCCCAAGTACTATCCACACTATGGTCATAGTACGGATAATGTCAATTTTGATATTCAGATCAATATTCATTGTATTGTTCCTCATAATACCAGTTCGACATTTTTTATTTAATTTTATTGTGCACGTGCAAATGCAGGTTCGACTAAAATAGGTAAGCTCAGGTTACCTTAGAAAAATATACCTGCAATCAAATACTGGTCAAAGGTATAAGGATAAGGCTTGTGGAATTTCGACTGATAACGCCCAGAGGGTTCAGTGTACTATTCCACGTGTTTTCCTAATAATCGGTAGCGGAAAATGCAAATGATGTATGTGCATGTTTTTTTATATATAAAATAAAATAAAGAGAAAATAAAACTAAAATAAATATCTAACTAAAAATATGCAAAAGAAATCCTAATTTCCTAATTTACTTATTTACAAAATTGAAAAGCTAAAAATAGAAATTAAAATAAAATAAAATTGGACTTATACTAACCTTTTTTGTAGGCAATTTTCCACAATAATTGCCAAATATTACCTGCACAACAAAGCTAAGAAAAATACCCAAGTAAAATCTAAAGAGAAATTAAAAATAAAATAAAATCCTAAACTAATTAGCACAAATATTGTAAATAACCAAAAATAATAATTCTCAATCCCCGGCAGCGGCGCCAAAAACTTGATGGAATATTTTAAGTTAAACCGCAAGAGTATGGCTATCGATGAGACAATATGCAAACACGGTTTGTTCCAAATGGATTGATATTATCATTTCTAGCTACTACATAAATTATGTGCTAAAAAAAAATTAAAATATGAAATAAGAAATATAATTAAATCAAATAAAACTAAATAATGTAGAAACAGTAGAGTTTTGGATTCCACCAAATTAAATATGCAAATCACTCATTCATCATCTAAAAATTATTATATTATAACTCAAGACAATATCGAAACCAATCTCATTTCTCGGAATATATTACTGTTAAAACAATAATTACAACCTTTGTTGTAAATGAAAATGGTATAACTTCCTTCGCTTATTAAAGATCAGTAGCCGAAGACTACTCAAAACCGATAAAGAACAAAGCTTAATATGAAGAGACGTTAATAAAACAATTAAATCCAAAAGATTAATTTATTAGAAAATACCTGAATCATTTACATCATAGAATTGACTTCATCTTCAACCCCAGTAGAGAGAGCTTAACTAACCATTACAAAAGAATAAAAAAAATGAAAAGAGGAAAAGAAATGAAAATCCTAAACTGATACTACAACTTTGCTCGAACTCCCGGCACACCCCCTATCCATCTAATTCCACTATTATTTATATAGCTTCAAAGGAAACCACTTTCATTTTCCATTTTCCCTACCACATCATCATCCAATGAGAATGCGCCATGTGTCGGAAAAAATACAAAATCCTCCAATAAAAATGAGTCATGTGTCAAATAATATCTCATCATGAAGTCACCATTTTCTTTATTTGGAAAATATAATATAATCTTTATTTTGATCATTTTCTTTATTAAACAAATATCTTCAAATATAATCAATATCTTGCAAATGGTCTTCACACGTTGTGGCATGTGTACCACACTCCCAATCCAAATAATAATTCTCCTTTTTTTCTTTTGGGCTTAGCCCATTCAATCATAAATTACTTCATTTCCTTTGTTTTAGTCCAACGAGCTTTATTTTCTATAAACTGCAAAACTAAACAAAAACCATTAAATATGTACAAAATAAAGAACTAAATAATTGTAGATTAAGATGTAAAAATGACGTGTTCACACACTCATCAGTCCTATTATAAATAGAGACGGAGAGAATCAATAGAGGGGGGCTTGGCTTCGGCTAGATTGAAGTGGAAAAATTGCAGAGCCATTGCTACAGCTCACACGAAGAAGAAGAAGAAGAAGAAGAAGAAGAAGATGAAGAACATAAGGCTAAGAGAAACTGTCATTTATTTCTGTTGTCTTTTCTTTTGTAACGGTTTAGTGAATAATATTTGTGACAGTTGATAGTTTGATGCATACAGAGGGGGTCATTGATCCATTATTCAATTCAAAAGTTTTTATTCGTTAAGCGACGCCATTAGTCAGTTCTTCTTTGTACTACTCGTGGAGTGCGTCGTTAAATCGACAAAGAAATAAAGAAAATTGTGAGCTTTTCTTAATAAATAAATTTAATTTGCTTAATCAAATTTTTTTATTCCTAACTCTATGAGTAGCTAATCTTCTTTTCTAGGGTGTTGGAGAAAGCTATTTTTGATGTGTATTTTTAATAGTTAATTTTTTAGACATATTTACTCTACTATTTGTGCTTTTTGATGACTAATAATTTTGTCTTCTTATAAAGCTTTATTATAGTTGTTCTGAATAGTTTTTAGGCTATTGATCTTTTATAAGCGAAGGAAAATTATATTTTTGCTTAACAACGAAAGTTGTACTATTAAATTTAAAACGTTTTATCTTCCAAAACATGAGATTTGGTTCAATATGGTTTTGAGTAATTTGAGAGTAATTGTTTGAGATAATAAATTGTCAATTTTACAAACATCAGAAATAGTGGAATCCAAAACCCTTCGTGGTTAATTAATTCGTATAGTTACTCTACATTTGTTTTGGATTTACCTACCAAAAAAGGTAAGTAATAAACCCATTTTTTTTCTCAGATTTTCATTTTGTAAATAAGTAAATCAGGAAATTAGGATATTGAATATCTTAGTTTTAGTTTTATTTTCTTTTTATTTTATTTTGTGTATAAAAAAGACACGTGCACACACATCATTTGTATCGTCCGCTTACGATTATTAGGAAAACACGTGGAATAGTACACTGAACCCTTTGGGCGTTATTAGTCGAAATTCCACAAACCTTAGCCTTGTACCTTTGACCAGTCTTTGACTGTAGGTATATTTTGCTAAGGTAACCTGAGCTTACCTGATTTAGTCGAACCTACATTTGCACGTGCATAAATAATAAAAAAAATATCGAAATGGTATTATGAGAACCAATACAATGATGATCGACCCAAATTTCAAAATGTACATTACCCGTACTATGACCAAGTATGAATAGTACTTGGGACGCTACGAACCATCTGAAGGCCATGGTTCATACCATGGTGATCTCAATTACTATTCGTATGATCACCAGTCGTACGAACGGGTAAATGAACAATATTGTAATGATCACAATGTATGTTCTCCTACTTTGGGGATTTAATTAAAAAAATTATACCTAACACTTCTTATGATGCTAGTCTTTTTTTATAAGATTCACTCAAGCAGTTGACTGAAAATTCACGTAGGAGTGACATAGTGTGGGAACAAATTCATGAGACCTTTAGAGAAATGGAAGAAGAACAGTCAACTCATAATATCGCTCAAAATGAACTTAATTTCCAAAACAGTTTTTCCAATTCTACCCTTGATAATAATGATAAATATTAAGGTTCAATCATCTTCATATTATTATGATGATGAGGAGAGTGTTGACGAAGAATTTGAAATTCGTAGTCATAATGATCAGGAAATTTTTACACCAATTGAGCTTCATGACAATAATGATGTTTCTAGTTCCAATACTTATAATGTTGATGATTATTTACCTATTCAAGAGGAAAAGGATTTAACTAGAGACACCATTGCTATTGACGGTGAAATATTTCCTTGTTATTATGAAGACGATGATGGTTTAAAGGAACGAGTTTATCCCGAGACTAGTATTTTAGAGTCCAACGATTCATAAACAATAAACTCGAACAAAGACGATAGACGACAGACTCATAGAGAATTTAAATGTGAGTGAAGGTACCCCACCTGATTAGAACCTAGAAGAATCAATTGACCATTTTTCTAAATCCAAAATTAAGAAAATTGTGACTAGTTTTTCCTAGGACACAGACCACTCTAAGTTTGGGGGTGAATACCGTTCTCCTTGTGGTTTACCTTTGAATCTTAGAATAGACCCTCACTTGGGAATTGACATATGTGCTTCTACTATTTTAAGAGATTATCTTCAAGAACTATTTTCAGAGTCGGATAATATGTCCAAAATAAAATTCAGGTGTTAGAAACCCATCATCCTATTGATGTGGTTTATCCGAACCATGATATCATAATTAATTTTGTCGTCCCACCAAAATTTTATTTACCAAATGTGGAAATGTTTCAATTTCAAATGTGTCAGTTCTTAAATTTTGGAACTAAGTCTGATTATTTTAGAAAAATTGAATCGACACAGTTTCTTAAGAATGACCACCACTCTCATATATTCCATTATAGTCAACTTTGTAAGTCAAATCCGATTGACTTTAAGGATCCACAATTATTTCGATTATTGTTATATGATTCGTAAATTGTGACTAATCCTTTATTAGTATGGATGAAGACTTTAAACTTAGCGCTTTATGGGAGGCAACCCATATGCTTTTGGTATACAGTGCTGGTAATATCTTTCTATGTCTCTTTTACTTTGTCATTATTTATCTTTGTTCATTCTTTCATTCATTTATCTTTAGAACATCGAGGATTATGTTCAATTTAAGTTTGGGGTGGGGGGGGGGGGGGGGATTTAAAAATCTTTAGTTTTACCAGAAACTCCAAAATCTAGAAACTTGTGAACAATTCAAGATGACATTAACCAATCTAGGTAGATGGAAACAAAAAATTTGTCTATAGGAATTGGTGTGCCCAGAAAAATGGTTTATTCATATTTGAATGCGTAAGTCAGGTGTTAGAAATAACATGATAATAATTGAACAAGCGTATCTCGGAATCATCATAACCATATCACTCTCTGTTTTTATTTTTGCAATATTGTGTTTCTCTAAGTGATTTGGTGGGGCACTAGTATCGCCTTGTTGTCGCTGTTAGGATGAAGTAGAGTGATTGAGATCAAGCCCCATTATTTAAATTGAACTTGACCAAAACTTTAAAAAAATTGACACTTGGATAGCAATATGTGTGTGTGCTCCCTGTCTCTGTCGTCTAAGCAAGCATGGAACGCAGGATCCATGGGAACTATCATGTAATCTGCTGAAAAAGAGCATGCACTTGGATTCAAATGATCCAATCATGTTGTCAATACATTCAATAATATAAAAAAATAAAATAATATTTAAAAAAAATGTATATATTCAATAAATCGACCGCTAGGGTCCTTGTATATACCAGCTGAGTTGATACTAGAATTAGGATTCAGACCAGTGAGTGCGTATCTCAATCCATTAGGATTCATTCTGCCACTGATTTCCATACAAATATTTTGGGAAATACCGTTCGCCTTAGTCAGCATATGCACACTTCATCAATTCTATTTCCATCTTCTAATCTATCCATGTATTTCGAGCAATGCGAATGTTGACAATTTTGATCCAGTTTTGGAAAGTTCAAAGATTATCTGAGTAGGGTTTTGCATTCTTATATGAATTTAGTACGTTGCGTGCAAACTCGTGTACACCAATTGGATCCATGCAGAGTAATGATTCTTATAGCCAAAGAATTTAGTATGCCAACTAAATAACTTGTTTAGTGTCTATCCTTCGCAGGTAGCTAGGAGTTGGAGTAAAGGTTTTGTGAGTATACCTCTTGTAAACCCTCATGAGACAAAACTCGTCCACTAGGGCCACCTAAGGGTTTAAAGTCTTGTTACACATGCTAAGTATAGTCGCGATTCCTGCGAAAGTGAGTTTGGATTTTTAGATCAGATTTGCTCGAGGACTAGCAAAATATAAGTTTGGGGGTATTTGATAGACACAATTTTGTGTCTTAATTAATCTCATATTTATATTGTTATCTCTCGATTTTTATACTAATATTGTTATTTTTTTTATGTTTTTAGATATTTTTGGAGAATTAATAAATGTGAGAAAAAAATAGCTTAAAAAATTATAAAAGCACTCGGAAAAGTGATAAAGGCACCTCATGAATTGATAAAGGCACCCACCTCTTTTGATTTCAAGTAACAATTTTGGCGGGAAACGTTTCTCTTGATCTGTGAATATTTGTACGAGAATGTTGGAAGTTTTTGAAGGCTTTTAAGACAAGAAGATATTCTTGCCTGATTTGTAGAGATGTGTAACAAACTTCATCTCGTGACTATTCTTATTCTCAGGAAAAAAAATAACAAATGGAAGAAAATATCTACGGAAGGTTGGTTATTCTGTGTCCATATTCGTTCAAATATGTCTTCAGGATCTTATCAGATAACTACAATATATTCTCGAGTTTTTTGAATGGTAACAAATCAGTTCAGGTTTAAACACCGAGGTTACTTATAGAAGAAAAATCAGATCGTGACCAACGAGATTTGATTTTCATTGAAGAAAATAGATTCTTGGATATTTGGAGAATTTATTGAGGTTGGAGGTGGTCCTATTATAAATAGAGACTGAGAGAATCAATATAGGGGGGCTTGGCTTTGGCCAGATTGAAAAGGAAAAAATTTCAGAGCCATTGTTGCAGCTCACATGAAGAAGAAGAAGATGAAGAACATAAGGCTGATAGAAACTGTCATTTATTTTTGTTGCATTTTCTTTTAATTTCAACACCTTTTGTAACGGTTTATTAAATAGTATCTGTGACAGTTGATAATGTAACGCATAAGAAGAGTGTCGTTGATTCATTATTTAATTCAAAAGTTTTTATTCATTCAGCAACGCCATTGGTTAGCTCTTCTTTTTGCTACTCGTGGAGTGCGTCGTTAAATCGACAAAGAAATAAAGAAAATTATGAGCTTTTCTTAATCAATAACTTTAATTTGTTTAATTAAATTTCTTTTATTCTTAACTCTATGACTAGCTAATCTTCTTTTCTAGGGTGTAGGAGAAAGCTATATTTGATGTGTATTTTTAATAGTTAATTTCTGAGACATATTACTCTACTGTTTGTGCTTTTTGATGACTAATAATTTTGTCTTCTTATAAAGATTTATTATTATTGTTCTGAATAGTCTTTAGGCTATTGATCTTTTACAAGCGAAGGAAAATTATATTTTTGCTTAACAGCCAAGTTGTACTATTAAATTTAAAACGTTTTATCTCCAAAACATGAGATTGGGTTCAATATGGTTTTGAGTAATTTGAGAGTAATTGTTTGAGATAATAAATTGTTAATTTTACAAACATCAGAAATAGTGGAATCCGAAACCCTATATTTTTCTCTTCCTGGTTAATTAATTTGTATAGTTATTTTATTTATTTATTTAATTTAATCATAAAATCATTCTTCTTGTATTAGCACATTAATTAAATAAGAGTTAAAATTTTCAATTCTGAAATCCCTGTGGAACGAACCGTACTTGCATATTGTCTCATCGACAACCGTGCTTTTGCGGTATAAATTAAAATCCCATCACTTCCCTCCGTAAAACCAACCCTTTTCCTTCTTTTGGGACTGAAGCAAGAATGAAACGGCCATTGCTTGGTTTAGGCCAGGATTGTACAGAATGATATCTCAAATCTAAATAAAGTACTTCAACAGTACAAATGTTTAAGGATCATTTTTCCTAAATTAGCCTCTTAATTTGTTTTCCCCACAAACACCTAGAGATGATATTAAATAAACACAACCGGATAAATGTTAATTTTCAGTTATTTTGCATTTAACAAAAGATGAAACACTTTGGCAATTCAATTAAATTTCGGTAATGTTTGAATGATTCTATTTTACAAATATTTTTTCCCTATCTATAATGTGCAGTTTCAACCAATTTGTCAACCAGTATTACTTGACAGAAATAACAGCTTAACAAGTATAAAAAAACTAGGCAGCTGGGGTATGGAGGCCATAGGAACTCGACCAGAAAGAGATAGTATGGCATGTCTCTTTTTGTTTGTAAATAGTATGTTGAAAAAAACTAGCCGTTGGGTCCTTAAGATCTACACAATGATCAAGTTTTCATCTCTTCCTCACCCCAACCATAGTTTTCAACTTTCAAATTCATTCTACTCTCTTGCTCATCCAAAAAAATAAAAGAAAAAAAACCATGGCTACTCCCTACACTTACCAAGAAGATATTGCCATAGTTAGAGCGTGGGTGATGTACACAACACATGAAGAAGATCTAAATAACATGGATCAAACCTCCAAGAATAACTTGGATCCAACCTTCGATTTATGGTGGAACCGTGTATTTATGATTTTCATGGTGTTAGAAGAAAATCGTAATCCAAGATCACTCCATAACATTAAGAATAGATTCCAATGTCTCTTCAGAGAATTGAAAGCTTTTAAAGAGGAAATGGAAGCCGTAAAAGAAGCACATCCCACATTGGCTGGTGCCATAAGAGTAAGTATGTCAATAATGATTTCATCAAAAATAGTTTTGAATAATACTAACTTAAAATTGATTTGTTTTTTCAGTGGCAAATGGCTCGCGCCGGGTATAAGGTTGTCCAAGGCAAACAGTTTGAGCATGATGATTCTTATCGTATCGTGGAAACACATTGCTATGATTTCAACTAATATGAGTAAGTGTTTAAATGCAATGTTATGATCTATGTTATTTATTTTCCTTCAATGTTATGCTATGAAAGATGTATTCCTTTCTGTTTCAGTGAATTTCTTACGAAAGATGACAAAATTGAAACAAATAAGGATTTAAAAAAAAAATTAATAAGGTAAGGTGTGTCAGAAAAACCTATTTATAGATTCTTTATGGGGCACAAACTATGAAGTCTTAAATCAAGCCCATAGTTAACCAATAAGTTATACCCCGGGCTTCAGCCATGTTTAGATTCCTCAAACTATAACAAGCCCATCAATAATCCTGGGCTAAGTTATAAAATTAGTATATGAACTAGCATAAAATGAATATATAAGTTGTAAAATTAGCTTATGGACTTGGGGGCTCGATTCCCAGTTACTGCCCATTTTATATACCATGTCACTCGAACTGGCGCATTTAAATGGTGCCTTTAGGACACGCAGAGAGTCTCTGAACTGGCGTGTCTGAATGGAGCCTTTTAGACACGCAAAACAATCTACGATATGGCATGTCTAATAAAACCTACCCTTTAGACATGCATAGAAATCTCCGAAGTGATGTGTCTAATGAGCTAACATTTAAGCTACGTAGAAAAATTTATGAATTGGCGTGTCCAATAAAACTAACTTTTAGACACGCTGGAAAATTTATATAGTGGCGCGTCAAATAAAACTTACCCTTTAGAAACACTCAGAAATCTCAGGATTGGCGTGGCAAATCTATTGCACATGCCAAAATTATTTCATGTTTCCATAGATTGGTCTATGGACACGTTCATTGACAAACACAATATGGGCGTGGCTAAATGATACCTTTTGGACACGCCGTGCTTAATGTGGTTTTTAATGGACCTAATGGATACGCTAACTGAGTGTAACGTAGCTGAATTAGTCAGTAATAGACACGCAGTTTATAGTGGTGTGGCTATATCTACAGATTAAGATATATAGCCACGCCAAAAATGCAAAACGTGTCTAAAGAAAAAAATAAGTGGCTTGGCAAAAGCCCATTTTTGTACTAGTGTATCTAGTTCTCACAGTCTATTCATTGAAAAATATTACATACAAAGTTTGCTTATACAAATTTAATATAAGTGATTTGATCATTATCTATGATCAAAGTGTCAAAAGAATGAAATACGTTGGTTTTATTCTACAACTCATTGTATAAAGTTAGAAAAATAGTTTAATATACCTTCGATGATTTGACAAAACATTAATATTGTACTTATTACTACTTAGGACTTTCAAGAAACCAAATACCTTTATCGAGTTTGGGTTCGTGCTTTGAAAACATAACTCGAAAGCAATTTCGTGAACATGCTTTAAAACATATTTAAACTTGAATTAAGTTTCAAATTCAGATTTAAATCCAGATTCAAACACATATTCCAATTATCACTTAGATTCGAATACAAATTTGAAGTAAGATTCGAATCTGACTTGCATTTTTTCAGATTGTAAATTCTATCTCTTTTGATTAACATATTTCGGAATATGTGCAAGTTGAGTCTAAAAGTTCAAATACCATGATCATATGTTTGTAACTTGTTTACATCATTTATTCAGATTTGTTTCTTGGTTACATACATTATCATTCTTGATTAATTTTGAAAGTGTTTGAACATGATCCTACTTCTATCAAAGAAGATGTTTACATCATTCCGATATCTCGGTTATATCTTGATTATGTCAAGTATGTAACTTTGGAAAGTTAGTGACAATATATTAAAATTATGGTTTTCATTTACTAACTTTGCAAGAGATTAATATTTGAGATTAATTTTATTTTTTATTCTTAGCATTTGAATTTATGTGTTTTCCTTTAACTGGTTTACTTATTTAGCAAAGTTCAAGATTTGCGAATAGCTAAATATAATATTGAATCTAGGAGGTTATCTCAAGTATTAATGTGGTATATATTCTATATTATATTTATGAATAACATTATATTTGTCTTAATTGCAAATAAGTTATTTGTGTTAATATAATCTAATAATATCAAGATAAAGTTAATTTTCGAAATGTGCATTAATGTGTATCTTTTAATTTCGGAAATGGTTTTTCTTGTTACCATAACAAGCCTTGGTCTTAACACTATAAATAGTAGAGTCTTGTATTCTTACAAACTCATCCTAGAATACACCAAGTTGTGTGAAAGTTATTGTCGAGTGTTAGAGGCAAAACGTGGTTAAATTGTTTAAAGCCTTCTTTGGGATCAAGAAGCGTTACCGTTGGTGGGAAGCTAGATTGTTATTTAGTTTTTCTTTGATTGTACTTTGACTAACAAGTAGTTATCTTCTATGATAAGTTCTTGTTTATTCTATGGTCTTTCACTTCTGCAATAAGGTCACTCAATAACTTTGAAGATCGATCTATATAAATTCACGTGATTCAGAATATGTGGATAAATTTATTTATTTGTTCAACGTTGGAATATTCCGTTATGTGTGGCGATCAATAAAGGAATCAAGTTATTTTTGCAGATGTCACATCAAGGATTTTGAAGATTGAAGACTTTGATACAGAGATCTTGGTTTGATTATTTGCTAGACTTGATTTATTGGGACAAACAAAAAGTTTACTTTCCGTAAACAGAACAACCTTGTAGATAACCAAGTAGTTTACCTTTTTGTAAACATAACCTTGTAGAATCAAGTAGTTTACTTCTTTATTCATAAACCTTGATTTATTGATTCATGTAGTTTAAGATCTGAATATAACTTGTGGATTCAAGTGGTTCAGATATTAAACAAAAGAACCTTAATTCGAATTAAATCACCATTTCTCTTTGTGATTAAAATTGAGTTGGAATCATACAATTTTTTTTGACTGTTTGATTGACGTCCAAAAGGAAATTTTAGCGATCAATAGTCTTCAAGACGGGCAGTGGAATAACTCTTGACAGTAACGGACTTATGTTAAAGGATTCACATGTGTTTTCTAATTAATTGTAGGACATGGATACTGAGGAAACAAAGTAGATAAGGGTTATATTATATTGTCTCAACTACACTAGACCAAAGTTGCATAGTAGGAAAGATTCTAGTGGCTTAATAATAAGAATATTTTAAATTGTACTAGGTCCCCGTTTTTCTGCCAAACACTTTTTTTCGTTAACAAAATATTGTGCTTTGTGTTGTTTCCTTTATTTCCGTATTATATCGTTTATCATTATAAATAAAGTATAAACACTTGTACGTTAGTTGCTCATTGTTTATTGAGTCATATGTTCATTTCTAAACGAATATTATATCCAAGGAATTTCTGATATAGGTTAAACGAAAAAAAATTGGTGGTGTACTCGGTACCCTCATTTACTATTTGTTGTTACACTACCAATTAGTGTATTGGGAAAAATTACTATTGCATACAGGTTAGATTTTAAGATTGAATGGTGGCAATACATAACAAGTCTAGTCAACCTGGATTGGAGTCGTTTTATGTGGACAAAAAGATGCACTCGTTGTTGTATTGGGACCAGATAGATGTGGTCGAGTTCGTTGTCTTGGAAGCACTTTGAAGCCAAAATAATTCTGGGGGAGGAGTCATCATCCAGTAGAGTTGTACGTTGAATTACAAAATATAAAAACGAAAACTCAAACAAAGGATTGCTGACTTTTTTCTTTGATTTTTAATGTACAATAAAGCTCATATATAATATTACAAATGAACATATATAATATTACAAATGAACAGACCGAATTTAATTTTTATTTTAATTGACTTATATATCTCAAGCAATACATTGCACCACCAAACCCAAACGACAAAGGACTCGAGGTATCATGCATTAATCACATCTATTTTTTGGTAGTACATTGAAACCTCCATATAAGAATACTCTATATAAAAATAACCTATAGTTTCTTCTTATGTTCTATACATATCTGTAAACATGGTAGCTATTTTAGGGTAAAAATAAATAAAAGTTTAGGGATAGATCAAAATGAATACAAAAGATCGAAATGAATTCGAGACTAGCCTAAACCAAGAAATGGTCGTTCAAGTCTTGTTTCGATCACAAAGGAGGAGAATGGTTGATCTTAGGAAGGAAAGCAGAGAAAGAGGAGATCAGAGTGTGATAGGTTCTAGTTGAAGAATATGAGTCTTTGTAGTCGGGTTCACGTGATAGACTGGTTTATGATAATATGACATGACTTCGATAAAGTAGATTTTCTTTGGGAATGATAAAGCCATCTATTTATAGTGTTGAACTCACACTAATGATCTCGTAAAAAGTGGAGGAGTAGAGGAGTAGATAACGTGGTTGAAATCATGCCCATGATTTGAGGAAATACCAAGAAACCGTACGCCAGTACTCCCTCATCCCAGCAATGTTCACACAATTTGATCCCCTCTCATTGTGGGTATACAGTTACACCACAAGCCGCAGACCGCCGGACCAATACCCTAGTGAATATCCCCCTGTGACATTTGATGTCTCGTAGCAAATTAATAATAAAGCTCCTATTATTAGTTAAATCATACGAGTGACTCACTCAATTAATCGTTAAGGCAATATGCTTAGAATGCTAGTTAATTAAGTATATTTACTAGCTAGTGTCAAATATATTAAAGTTAGTAAGTCTATTAGTGACTCAGTAAGTCAAGTAGAGTATACTATTTAATGTTATTTGTGCTTTGACAATGCCATTCATAGGCATGTCACTACTAGTAATTTATGCAGATGTTGGCACTTGAATAGGCTGAATACTCGTAGTCAGTAGAGCGCTTCATGGAATTTGTGTAAGGCGATGAGTCACCATGAAAAAGTAAAGAAATATTTATGTTAATAACAATGCGATATTGATTTCTGAAGATTCGTGGAAGTTGGCGATGATGCACAAACCCTACCCTGCTACTTTTATCGATAGACAATTAATCCTAAATGACCATACATAATTCCTGGGTTGCCCTCCCTAAAATTTGTGAAATTTATAATACGACATAAAATTTCGGGCGCGACTTTGTCAATGCTCTGCCCTTTCTGGTTTTGTTACTGCTTGTAGTAGTTCAGTACAGTTGGCTATAAGACTACTCTCGTACATTAAGTAAATATTATTTTTTTTACTAGAAAAAGAAAATTGTATTAAGAATAGAAATTACAAGTTTTTTGGAAGGAAATCAGGAATGATTCCCCACTACTCATCACAAATGTCAAATCTTCTACAATGCTTGGATGTTTTGTTAGCCATCCAGTTAAAATCTTTACTAAGGTAACTAGTTTCGATAAAAGAAAAAAAAATCCAAAAAAACATAACAATCTTCCATGATGAAGCTAATAAACCAACATAGGCCGTTGTTTTTATTCTTCAGATTATCCATAGTTTTTTTTTGTAACACTGTAGAGGCAAATGGTGTCCACATTCTTGTTTTTGCCCACTGCATGGCTTCCAGTACCGCCAGACATTTTGTGTCTTCTGCATTTCTTGCCAGGCCATTGCTAGTCTCGCATCCCTTGTAGGTACTTATAGCATCAGTCATATAGAGTCCAATCCCCATCTTCTTAGTATAATTATCAAATGATGCATCACATATAACAAAGTACAACACTAGGTTAATTCTCAGTAGTAGAATTGTCAGGTCTATTAGTAGTCTGAGTACTAACTGTACTAGTAGTGATCCTGTCTTTCTGGATGATAACGTATGTATAAGAGACTACAGTTTCATCAGCTAACTTGAAACAAGTTTGGATGTGTTCCGATCATGAAGTTTTTTATCTTGGAAAACCTAAAAAAACCTTTCTCGCCATATGTACCAAGTTGTAGTGAGGATTTCTGTCAGAACATTATGATTTTGTTTGATAAATAACCATTTTCCTAACCATTCTTTGATGCTAGTACTATATGCCGAGTGTTGCAAGACTGCATAGTCATTAGGGGTTACTGACCAAACTAACTTATCAAAAGTGCAATGAAATATGATGTGCTCAGTCCAACATATTGAGAGAGTATAGTCTTAGTGGGCAGAATGCTACTATTGCATTTCCAAAATAATAATTGGATTTTGGGAAGCATGTTTGTTTTTCATAAGGCTTTATATATTTGATTGGATTGAAAGGTATTAGAAAACACAAAGACATCTCTAGTGAACGTTATATAGGAAGATTTCACAGGTAATATGCCATTATGAGATGGGGACCAATAAGTCTATGACTACCAAAATGTGGGATTCTAATTTGTTTGATTTTCTTAGTATTTTTCTCCAATTGAGTAAGAGCTGGCCATATTGTTAGTACCTAAAAATTACTTTTAGGCAAAACAATATATTGTTGAAGTACTTTCTTTAGATTCGGAAATCAAAATCGTACATGACAAGCCTAAACCACGATAATAACCGTTCCGCCCTGCTTCGGTCACAAGGAGAGAAAATAGGTTGATCTTAGGGGAGGGAAGCAAAGAAAGTTGAAAAAAATAAGTGTGATGAATTGTGTGTAAAGACATTGACTTATTGAGAATAACAGAGCTGGTAGAGAATGATAAGCTTGTTCTGTTTTTCTAAATGGCTAAGTAGCCTATTTATAATAGTTGATAAAACACACTTTTCCTTATAAAGCATTAGAGGTAATGAGGAGGTGCAGTGATGGAGATTATGGGGGTAATGGTGTAACCGCACATTATGCTTGGAAGTTTCTGGAAAACCGTTATTCCATTATCTCCTCAACTTCTACAACCGTCACCACTACTTTATAACTTTCATATCATGGGGTGTTGTCACGCCACATGTTGATGTAACCACCAGACCAAAACCCTATGAATAATCCCCCATGTAATTTTTTTGATTTCTCGTAGGAGTTAGAGGAATCATGGACTCAAAACACGTGAATAATTCGTGAGTTTGTCGTAATACAATGCTATAGATGAGTTTGTCTAATCATAGCAAGAGCATATTTCTGGCATATTTGGAACATGTAAGTTGTGCTAGCACGAACAAGTGAAGATGGTGCTGACATGAGGAAGTGAAGATATGGTACTAGCACAAGCAAGGGTGATAGGCACACAAAGGTAAGAAAAATTCTATTACTGACGCCTAGCGTAGCTAGCGCTAGCATTAACGCTTTGCATAGATGACGTTGCTGGATGTGCCAGCGGTAGCGCTTAACGTAGACTTCCGGTGCTAGCATAGGTGCTAGCGCTAGCGCTGTACTAGCTAAGCGCTGCTGCTAGCGCCGATGTTAGCACTGGTGCTAACTTGTTTGGCTATTGGCTCTGTTGGCTTTTTCCTGGTCTTTGGCACATGTGTGTGCTACTCATTGGTGTTGGGAGTGTGGTTAGGGCTTGTTAAGGATGACACTTGCTAGTGCCATGTTTATTGCCTATACACCACCAGCTTTGGAATTCATTAATGTCGCGGCCATATTTATGGCATGTTTAAGGTTTCTCAATTGCATGAGATTTAATTGTATAACATTTGTGCTTAACTTTTATGCAGTGCATACAGAACATTTTCAAGAGATTCAGTTGTGGAAGTTTGCAACTTGAAATAATGCTTGATGCGACTCTGCAATTAGATGGTATGCATCTAATTAGTGTTTTTATTCAGATATGGCATAACCTCTATTCTGAATGTTCATAATTTTGTATAATCAGTTTTCTAATATAAATAGTTTATATGGACGCACATGCAATAACAAGGGTTTAGCCGGGTAAAGCCCTGAAATTTTGAGGCGCTTACATATATGGAAGAGCTACAAGGCTAATGTAGCCATGAGCTGAATACGCATTGCGAATTCTCTTGCGAAATGTAAGAAAGTACATATCCATAATTCTGACGCTGGGTCAGGGATTCGTTCATTATATTTCTGCAGCCAAACAAAGTAATTTTACAATTCATTCCCTTGTCAAAAACCCACCATCTATAAATATATACATTCCATTGCTTATTGTCATGATCTATAAAGTCAGAAACAACTAATATGAGATTAGGATATTGAATGCAAATTGGGGAAGTAGCATTACGTAACCAACTATCACCAAGTGCATGAAAACTAGCACCATTTCTAGCTTCCCAAAAGGAATTTTGTGTAACATTATCAAGACCAATGCAATTGCTTTTTAAAATCCATGATGAATCATTATTATTCTTATAAGGCAAGGGATGATTATTAGAGAAACATTTGTATTATAGAATATCTACCTATAACTCATTAGGATTGTGAATTAATTTTCAAGCCATTTTGTTCAATAAAGCAAGGTTGCTTTTATAAATTCCTAAAACCAAGATTTCCTCATGTTTATGAAAACAAATCTTGTTCCACTGTTTCATATAAACGCCCCTTGATTCTTTTTACCTAACAAAAATCCATATGGGATTTTTCCATTTGGTAAATGATGCTGTTAGGAATTAAGAAAGAGCTCATCTGGTAAACAAAAGACGACTTAAGAACATTTTACATAATGAAAGACCTGCCATCTTGGGTAATTTGTTTTCTATCCATTTAGCTACCTTCTTATCAAAATGATACAAAAGGTGAACAAAGGATTCATTTTTTGATATGTTAAGAAAAAAGGGAATACCTAAATACTTGTCATTTAGGTATATCTTATTAACATTTAAAGTTATAATAAGAGACAAAGATGGATCTGGGTGAACTTTTTTGCTAAGAAAACAAGCCGGTTTTTCAAAGTTGATCATTTGCCAGAAACTTAATTAAAGATCTTAACGACATCCATTACATTATTTGCTTCATAGTAAACTGCTTTAGTAAACAACAAACAATCACCAACAAATAGAAGATGAGACACACTTGGTGCCTCATTGGTAACCTTGACTCCATGAATCCAATGTTTATTCTTACAATGTGACTAGCATCTGGAAAAGGATTCCATACATAGATAAATAGGTATGGATACATGGGATCACCCTGTCTCAGTGATAAGTGCATAATTTACATGTTTTGAATATCATTTTCTTAAACTTATTTGCTAGATTTCATGTGAATTACCTTTTATTAGTATTACTTTTGTATTTTATGCCTTTTGTAGGTTACATCTCTAAAAGAAGTGAAAATTGAGTGCTTTAAAGGAAGAATTACCAAAGACCCAGTGGAGCTCTGTCATATCCAGGATTTCTACTCATCATTTCAAAGAGAACGAGAAAACGAAGCCAATGGCGAAAGAATGAAGTCATTCCGACTTTGTACGGGAAAGTTACGGGCTAAAAGAGGAATGGAGGTTGTCGTCATGGAACTGACAAGTAACTAATTTTAAAAGAACAAAATGCTAATGGCACCAGGTCATTTACTAAAGACTATCCAGTTTTAGATAGTGTTAATAACACCAGCTTTAATGTTAAGGGCACCTCATCTTCTTCATCCTCTTCACTTCGAGCAGAAGGTTAGGTCGGGATCTTTCCAGCTGTGTTTGGGTGACTGTTGATGGATGGTTCGAAGGATCTATTTTGGGTTGTCTCGGCTCAGAAACAATGGAGGAAGGAGAAGAACTAGGATATCAACAAGATTAACAAAGTTGTTGAATATGTGACTGATCATGGTTGATGATCATGGCAGAAACGTCAATGGTTAATCTTGGGTCGGACATGTGCAGCGATGATGATTATTGAAGAGAAGATGGCTGCTAATGGTGCTGGCAGAGGTGGGGCATGTTGAAATTTGTATTGAGGGTGCTGTAGCGCGAGTCTTTGGACGAGGAAGAGAAGAAGACATGAATATAGTTTGGTTCTCGAGCGTGGGAGTGTGCTGTAATGGGTTTGATTGAGATTAATGGTGTTGGCAGAGGTATTGGTTTGTGGTTTTGGTCGAAGATGTTAGTTTCAGTTGGAAGAAACTCGGGTCTGTGAGAGATGAAGTTCATGGCAGTGGGATCTGTTGTGGCTCGAATTATTGTTGGCAGAGAATGAGTTTCTGTTTTGTGATGTGGTCGAATATTTGAACTCGAGAGATTTGGAAGAAACTGGTCGTTGTAGGCTGATGGTGTTAATGGTTGTTGCCATTCATGGCAATAATAGAAAGTTTGTGATGGCTTTTGAGTCTGTTGCAGATGTGATTACTCAAGCTGCACCTGTGATTGTTTTGGAGCTGAACTATGAAGAGATGGCTGTGAAGGATTGTAAGCAAGGAACAAGTTTGAAGGTTGCAGAGAGTTGGTGGAGCTGTGGTGTTTCTGCGAGAACAGCGAGAAGAGAATAGGAAGTAAGGATGGAAGACGCAGTTGATGGAAAGCTTGAGTTTAGCATAAAATAAAATAGAGTAACGAGATTTCCTCGTTTGGAAAATTTGAGAGAAGATAGGAATCGAGTTCTCAAAGTCGATGGGTCATAGCCATCGAGAACCTGAGAGGAAAAGATAAGTCAGAAAAAAAAAAATATTCTCACTGGGTAAGCCATCGAGAATAACTAAAAAGAGAATGTAAAATACAGAAGAAAGGCCATCGAGAAAGATTGTTATTAAGTCACCGAGGAAAAAAATAAAAAATAAAAAAGACCGAGGAGAAGGAAAAGGAATTTGGGTTGGGCTTCCTATCCTATTGTGAGCCCATGTGGCTGTATAGGCTTAATTCACGGTTTTGGCTGCTTTGTAGTGAGTTTTGACGAATCTTTTTCACCTATGTTTGACTGGGATTCGAGCACGGATACGTCTATTTTTGGGAAACCTATTTAAGGGATAATTCACTTTTTTTGAGACATATCTTTTATCATTAAGTTTACACAGAAGGAGAGAAGCAAAGGAGCTTTGGGTTTTGAAGATTCTTCTACAAAAATTAGGATTTGCTTTATTTTTCTACTTATTGTTTTCCATGGATTTTAAGAAATCTATGAGTAGGTAAACTTTTCATATTGGTTAAGGATGTACTCAGATCTCATGAACATGCCACTAAATTAATACATTAGTTTTATCATCTTAATGAAATCATTATTGTCTTATTCTACTATTTATTATCGCCATATATGATTGTGTGAATGTTTATTTAGGAGCGCTACTAAATAAGTGTGAATGCATATCTATAGCTAGATTAGGGTTTTGAGATACGTAATTATTGATGAACCCTGTCATAAGTGATATATTGTGATTACCAATTGTATTTAAAACCTTTGTGTGATTGCATGTAGAAGCTTGACCTATGTTAAATAGATTACTCGTAGTATATCTGTTGCATTGATTAGTCTAATTCATAGAACTTAATGCTCTTGAGGGATTAAACCTAGTAGCATTTTGCATTAGGTTTTTCTTTCAGTAGTAATTTCATATTCATCGTTATGGTATGTGATGACATAAGGAATTTACCGGGGTATGCTCTCAATGGGGTTCTCTAGGACTCTTGATGATGAATGATTAAGTGATAACTCTAGTTATTAGTCAAAGTGCATGTCTATTGATGTAAGATGAACCCTTAACCAGTACTCTCAACCTATTGATTCTCTTTATTCAATCTTTGCTAGCTTAATTAATATAATTACTTTAGTTCTAAAACACAAAATCCCCCAGTTTACATAAGTTTTCAATTACGAATAACAACCCATATCTCCCTGTGGATCAAATCTATTCTTATAGCTATACTCTTATTTATAATTGTGAAGTGAAAGAACTTGAAATTATTTTGCTTGGCTGACAACCAACCAAAATTTTAGCGCCGCCGCCGGGGAGGCATAGCGGATTGTTATTTTGTTTTTGTTTTTGATTTCTTATTTTTAGTTTTTAATTTAGTTTTGAGAATTATTTTTCAGGTACTTATCTTCTGGATCCTAAACCGAAACCGAAGCCTGTCGGGTTTTCACATATTAGAATCGAGACTCGGAGAGGGATTGTACTGAAAGACAAACCAGAAGACATACAAGAGGAAGCAATGGGTGATGCAAATCGTACACTCAAGGACTTAGCTCTCACAAGCTCGATACACAACAATGGTGTATTCAAACAACATCTACATTTGAGATCAAGCCAGGTTGATCCGTGAGCTACCAAAGTTTCATGGAATGACTAACGAAGATCCCAAAAAACATCTGATGAATTTTCATAACATAGTCATGGCCATGCTACCAAAGGATACAGATGCAGATGGAGTCATGTTACGAGCTTTTCCATTTTTCTTGATGGACACTGCCAAGGAATGGTTGTACTATTTACCTTATGGCAGTGTCATAACTTGGAATGGTTTGAAGAAACTCTTCCTAGAGAGATATTTTCCTGCATCAAAGGCAACTCAGATTCGTAAAGCGATTTGCGATATTAAACAGATGACAGGAGAGACATTGTATGAATGCTGGGAACGTTACAAGAGATTGGTGGCTAGCTGTCAGCATCATCAATTTAGTGATTTGTTGATCATCTAGTACTTCTACGGGGGACTTCAAGCAAGTGACATAAATCTTCTCGATGTTGCAGGTGGTGGTGCACTAGTGAAGAAAACAGTAGATCAAACTAGAGAGTTAATTGAAAACATGGCAACAAATTCTCAATAATTCTCAAGTCGTGGGTCAGAACCACTCGTCAGAAGAGTCAACAAAGTGAGCGAAGTTTTTAAACTTCTTCAGCAAATGGGCAACATGGCAGCAATGATGCAACAAATTGCAGCCGTGGTGGTGCCATCATTCCCCCAAGGTTATGAAGAGGGAAGTGATCAAGTCAATGCTATTTTCCCGAATCAGCAAAGGCAACGGTATGATCCTTACTCTAACACATACAATCCAGGATAGATAGATCATCCCAACTTCAGTTACGCAAATAAGCAAGCTGCAGTTCTAGGACCGGTTTTCAATCGTCCTAGTAGTTTTCAACAACAATTACAACAACCACAACCAGTTCAGAATGCAGAGTCATCATAGATGCTTGCCTAAAGAAAACTCTAAGCCTCACGTTTCAACTTATGTTCCTCCTTTACCTTTTCCTCACAGGTTTGCTAATTCTAAAAAGGCGGAACAAGATAAGGAGATATTAGATATTTTCAAAAAGATTCATGTGAATATCCCACTTATAGATGCAATTAAACAAATCCCTAAATATGCCAGAATTCTAAAGGACTTGTGCACCAATAAACAAAGATTGACCGGTAATGAGGTAATGAGAGCGGGGGAGAATGCTTCGGCTATCTTGCAAAAGAAACTCCCTCTCAAATATAAAGACCCCGGTAGTTTTAAAATTCCTATTGTTATTGGTAACACAAAGTTTAATAAGGCTATGCTTGATTTAGGAGCATCAGTAAATGTTATGCCTGGATCTATATATGAATCTCTTAATTTAGGTCCTTTGAAGGAAACTGGAATTAATTTACAGTTAGCTGACCGTTCTAATATATACCCTAGAGGTATTATAGAAGATGTGCTTGTGCATGTGAATCAACTAATTATTCCAGCGGATTTCTGTGTTTTGGAGATGACAGACGGATCAACTAATGCGTTTTTACCTTTACTATTGGGACGACCCTTTATGAGCACGGCTAGAACGAAGATTGGTGTGTATAGCGGGTCATTGACCATGGAATTCGATGGAGAAGTAATATGTTTCAACATTTATGAAACGATGAGATAACCTAGTGACGTCCACTCTTGCTTCTCCATTGATAGTATTGATACCTTAGCTCAACAGATATTCAATTTGAATGGGGGGGATGTACTTGAAAAGGTGTTAACTACACCCATTGATGGTAGATTTGAGTTTGGAGATGAACTTAAGGATGCCTTAGGATCCCTTAACTCTTTGCAAGAATGCTCACTGATAGACACATTTTTGTGTCTAAACTATTCTGAGTTATGTATTTTGTTAGTGCTCAATTGTATACTTATTTTGATTTTTATGTATTTGTAAGTATTTTTGGGATATGAACTTTTATGGAAAAATTGACTCAAAAAGTTGATAAAGGCACCCAGGAAAATTAATAAAGGCACCCGGGAGAATTGATAAAGGCAACCACCAGATGGATTAGGGGCACCTTCATTTTGTTTTTGAATCCGAAATTGGCGGGAAGAAATTCTTCACGCGAGAAACAGAGTATGAGGTATAGGAGAAAAAGTTTTAAGAGATTTGAAGGTAGGGCTGTCAATCCCAATCCGAAATCCGATAGCAGTTTCCGAAAATTCAGGATCTTATATCGGTTATCGAATGTCGGAAACGGAACTTCTACCGGATTTTATTGGCTTATCAAAACGAAACCGGATGAGCCAGTTTCACCCCCCCCTAGTTCCGTTTCCGACATTCGATAACCGATATAAGATCCTGAATTTTC